>ML278190.1:0-20983 GCA_005239495.1 Nicotiana undulata
GGGGGGGGGGGGAGGTTCTCGCTCTTGCGGACTTTGGATCGCTGGTGCGGACTCGCACCTGCGTGAAATTGGCCGCGCCTGCGATGGGCCTGTGTCCAGGGAAAAGTTGCACCTGCGGAGTCCTGGTCCGTTCCTGCGGAGGAAAGGCCGCTGGTGCGAGCCTCGCGCCTGTGGCTCATGGACCGCAGGTGCGGTCACGCCAGTAAATTTCCCACCAGCTATGCAATTGCTGGTTTCTGACCCCGATTGGGGTCCGGGGGACCCCTGGGCCTACCCGAGCCCTCGACAAATTATACCAACAAGTCCCAAATCACATAACGGACTTGCTCGAGCTCCCAGAACACTAAAAACATCATCCAAACTAGAAATCACTCTCCAAAACCCCTTAGTTTCAAACTTAGGATTACAAGAAAATTCAAATAGCTCATCAATATGTCAAACGGGTCTATACTGCTCGGAATGACCCCAAATTTTGCGAACAAGTCATAAATGACTTTATGGATCTATTTCCAATTTCAGAATTCAATTCGGACCATGATATCACGAGGTCCAATTGCAGGCTGAACTCCAAATCTTATGAAATCCTGAATTGTAATTCAGGTGCCGAAATACTCCTGGGTCATCAGAAACCTGAGGCGAACACACTGCCAAGTCCGAAGTCATCATCCGGAGCTGCTGGAGCTGTCAGAACTCGATTCCGAGGTCGTTTGCTAAAAATGCTGCTCGGAACCAAAATTTGCCAAATAGGCTAGCCTTCAGGAACCAAGTGTTCCTGAACTGGCCAAATCACTTCTGAATCTCGAACTACCTGCCCACACAAGTCATAAGGCACGAGTAGCCGCTATGGAAAGAGTCATTCACGTGAACGGAGTCCCAACACACAAAACGACCGGCTGGGTCGTTACACGAGGTCAAATCCCCAAATATTCAAAAAGCCCTAACTCTACCCAAAACCCCAATTTCTACCTTTTAATCCCATGATTTTAGGCCTAGAATCTACTAATTGTTGATGAAAGTGGAAGAAAACGAGTTGGAGATTACTTACCTAAAAGGTTATGGTGATGGAGTTCTTCAAAATTCGCCAAAGGAGGTGTGGAGAAGAAGAAGGTAGTGGAAAAATGTAAAATCCCGTATTAACATTCTGTTTTGGGACTTTTTAAATAACTGGGCGAAAATACTCAGTGCGATCGCGAAGAAGGATATGCTATCGCGGAGTTTACTGGGCTTTACACTCTGCGGTCGCGATTGGACGAGTGCATCGCGAAGAAGCTTGAACCCCCACCCTTGCGATCGCGGACAGGCCTATGCGATCGCATAAAGCATCTACTAGCCCCCCCTCCCAGCTCACCTATACACTTGTGCGGTCGCAGCCCCCTTGTGTGATCGCATAAGGTAACTGACCCCTTCCCCCTCTCAAAGCTATGCGATCGCATAGAGTAAAACACCAGACACGAGAAACAACCCATTACACCAGATTGTTCCTAAGTGTTGCACCCCGACGCCTACCCGAAACTCACCCGAGCCCTCGGGGCTCATAATTAAATATACGCACAACCTCAAATTCATCCTACGGACTTATTTGGGTAATCAAAACACCAAATTAACATCATAAACATTGAATTAAACCTCAAAATCTATAGAAATTCTCAAAACTTCATTAACTTTCAAATTTTCCATTTTTATACCAAATCACGTCAAACTACGTCCGTTTCTTACCAAATTTCACAGATAACACATAATAAACATATTGAACCTGTTATGGGCTTCGGAACCATAATACGGGTCTGTTATCACATGTTTCACATCAAATCTCATTTTCAAAGACCTTAATATTTTTCAGAAAATAATTTTATTTAAAAATTCATTTCTCGGACTTGGGACCTCGGAATTCGATTCCGATCATACGCCCAAGTCCCATATTTTCCTACGGACCCTCCGGGACCGTCAAATCACGGGTCCAGGTCCGTTCACCAAAAATGTTGACCAAAGTCAACTTTATTCATATAATTATTGTAAATTCATCCTTTTATCAATTTCCCACATAAAGGCTTCCCTGCTACGCGCCCGGGCTATGCACACACATAGAGATGAGATAAATGGAGGGTTTCAGGGCCCCGGAACACAGATTTAGTTAAAGTTACACGGGATGACCTTTTGGGTCATCACAATCTCCACATCTAAAACAAACGTTCGTCCTCGAACGGACATAGAAAGGTACCTGAATCGGGGAAAGCATAGGGATATCGGCTCCGCATATCGGACTCGGACTCCCAGGTAGCTACCTCAACAGGCTGACCTCTCCACTAAACACGAACAGAAGAATAACTCTTCGATCTCAATTGACAAACCTGCCGAGATAATATGGCTACCGACTCCTCCTCATAAGTCAAATCCTTGTCCAACTGGACACCGCTGAAGTCAAGCACATAAGATGGATCCGCAATATACCTCCGGAGCATAGATACATGAAACATCGGGTGCACGACTGATAAACTTGGTGGCGAAGCAAGTCTGTAGGCCACCTCTCATACCTTATCCAAAATCTCAAATGGACCAATGTACCTAGGGCTCAACTTGCCCTTCTTTCCAAACCTCATCACGCCCTTCATGGGCGACACCCAAAGAAATACCCGGTCACCTATCATAAATGCCAAATCTCAAACTCTGCGATCCGCATAACTCTTCTTGCTGGACTGGACTGTACGAAGTCTATCCTGAATGATCTTCACCTTGTCCAAGGCATCCTGGACTAACTCAGAACCCTACAATCTAGCCTCTCCCGGCTCGAACCACCCAACTAGCGACCGACACCGCCTACCATACAACGCCTCGTACGGAGCCATCTGAATGCTCGACTAATAGCTGTTGTTGTAGGAAAACTCTACTAAAGGCAAGAACAGGTCCCATTAACCTCCAAAGTCCATGACACATGCCCCCAACATATCCTCCAAAATCTGAATAGTACTCTCGGACTGCCCGTCCGTCTGAGGATGAAATGTTGTGCTCAACTCAACCCGTGTGCTCAACTTAACCTGTGTGCCCAACTCACACTGAAATACTCTCCAGAAATGGGAGGTAAACTGAGTACCTCGATCAGAAATAATGGATACGGGCACACCATGCAATCGAACAATCTCTCTCATATAGATTTTTGCCAACTTCTCTAAAGAATATGAAACTGACACAAGAATGAAGTGTGCTGACTTGGTCAGCCTATCCACAATGACCCACACTGCATCAAACATCCTCTGAGTCCATGGGAGTCCAACTACGAAATCCATGGTGATACGCTCCCACTTCCACTCGGGAAGCTCAATCTGCTGCATCAAACCACCGGGTCTCTGGTGCTCGTACTTAACCTGCTGACAGTTCAAGCACCGAGCTACGTATGCTACAATATCCTTTTTCATCCTCCGCCACCAATAATGCTGCCGCAAGTCCTGGTACATCTTTGCGGCACCCGGATGAATGGAATACCAGGAACTATGGGCCTCCTGCAGAATAAACTCACGAATACCATCGACATCAGGTACACAAATACGACCCTGCATCCTCAAAACTCCCTCATCATCAACTATGACCTGCTTGGCACCTCCGTGCCGGACCGTATCTTTAAGAACACATAAATGATGATCATCATACTGCCGGGCCCGAATACGGTCATAGAATGAAGAACGTGCCACGGTATGAGCCAAAACACTGCTAGTCTCAGAACCTCCAATCTCATAAATCAGTTGGCCAAAGCCTGAACATCCAAAGCAAGCGGTCGCTCTCCAACTAATAAATAAGCAAGACTACCCATACTGGCTGACTTCCGGCTCAAAGCATCGGCCACCACATTGGCTTTCCCCGGATGATACAAGATGGTAATGTCATAGTCCTTCAGCAGCTCTAACCATCTCCTCTGCTTCATATTCAACTCCTTCTGCTTGAACAAATACTGCAAACACTTATGATCCGTGAATACCTCACATGGCACCCCATACAGATAATGCCTCAAAATTTTCAACGCATGAACAATAGCTGCCAACTCTAAATCATGAACTAGATAGTTCTTCTCTTGAACCTTCAACTGACGTGAAGCATAAGCTATAAACTTGCCATCTTGCATCAACACTGAACCAAGTCCAACACTGCACGTATTCCAACTCGTGAAGCGTCACAATACACGGTATGGCCCTGAACCTGTGGGAAAAACTAACACCGGTGCCATGGTCAAGGCTATCTTGAGCTTCTAAAAGCTCGCCTCACACTCATCCGACCACCTGAACTGGGCATCATTCTGGGTCAACCTGGTCATCGAGGTTGCGATAGATGAAAAGCCCTCCACAAACCGGAGATAATAACCATCTAGGCCCAACAAACTCCGAATCTCTGTAGCTGAGGTGGGTCTAGGCCAATCTCTAACTGCCAAAATCTTCTTGGGATCCACTTGAATACCCTCTGCCGACACAACATGGCCTAGAAGTGCCAGCGAAGTCAACCAGAACTCACACTATGAAACTTTGGCATACAACTGGCTATCCCTTAGAGTCTGGAGGACAACTCGAAGGTGATGCTCATGCTCCTCTCGGCTACGGGAGTAAATCAAAATATCATCAATGAAGACAATCACAAATGAGTCCAAATAGGTCCTGAACACTCGGTTCATCAACTCCATAAAAGCAGCGGGGGAATTTGTCAACCCAAAGGACATCACCAAAAACTCATAATGCCAATAACGAGTACGAAAGGCTGTCTTAGGGACATCAGACGCCCTAATCCTCAGCTGATGGTAACCAGATCTCAAGTCTATCTTTGAAAACACTGTAGCACCCTAAAGCTGGTCTAATAAATCATCAATCCTCGGCAAAGTATACTTATTCTTAATAGTAACCTTGTTCAATTTCCGGTAGTCAATACACATCCTCATTGAGCCATCTTTCTTCTTGACAGATAACACTAGGGAACCCTAAGGAGAAACACTAGGCCTAATAAAGCCTTTATCCAACAAATCCTGCAACTGATCCTTCAACTCATTCAGCTCTGGCGGGGCCAAACGATACGGCGGAGTAGAAATGGGATGAGTGCCCGGAGCTACCTCAATACAAAAATCAATATCCCTGTCGGGTGGCATACCCGGCTGGTCATCCGGGAATACCTATGGAAAACTCACGAACCACGGGCACATGCTCCATAGAAGGAACCTCAGCACTAAAATCACGAACATAGGCCAAATAGGCAAAACAACCCTTCTCGACCATGCGCCGAGCCTTCATATATGAAATAACTCTCCCGGAAGAATGACTAGGAGTCCCTCTCCACTCCAAACGAGGTACTCCTGGCAAGGACAAGGTCACAGTCTTGGAGTGACAGTCCAGAATAGCATGGTAGGGAGAAAGCCTGTATCAGAGGCCTTAGCCTCCGACCTGGAAGGAATAGCATAGCGTCGGGCGGAGCCCCTCCAACCGGAACATCTCTGGGTCGACCTACTGCGGGCTGACCTCTACCTCTCATGGCATGTCCTCCACCTCTAAGTGTCTAACCACCACCTCTGATACCTCAACCTCTACCCTGAGGGGGTGGGGGTGCACCTGATGCGGGAACCATAGCACAGGAACCCTGATACTGAGCACCACCAAAACCTCGGGGGCAAAACCTAGAAATGTGCGTCGTCCCACCGCAAGTGAAGCAAGACCTCGAATGTTGAGAATAATTACCCTGGAACTGCCCTCGATGACCAGAATAGCCACCCTAGAAGCTCTGAATCGGCGGTGCACTGATAGGAGCTGACGGTGCACTACGGGATACCTGAATCGCCGACTGGAATGGCCTAAGAGGATGACCTCTGCCAAAGGAATCTCTACCCCCAGATGAGGCACCACCGAATCGGCCGAAATGTCGAGGTCGTCAGGCCCCTGACCACTACCCTGTGATAAAAGCATTTCAATACGCCTGGCCACATCGCCGCATCTTGAAAAGAGATATCAATACCTGCCTCCCTGGCCATCTGAAGTCTAATAGGCTGAGATATACCCTTAATAAACCTCCTCACTCTCTCTCGATCAGTGGGGAGTAGCATGATAGCATGCCGGGCTGGAGTAATGAACCTGGTCTCGTACTGTGCAACAGTCATAGATCCCTGCTGGAGGCGCTCAAACTGCCTCCGATAGTCCTCTCTCTGAGTAACTGGAAGAAACTCCCCCAAGAACAACTTGGAGAACTAAGCCCAAGTCAAAGGTGCAGAACCAACTGGTCTGGTCAAGCAGTAGTCTCTCCACCAAGTCTTGGTGGTACCAGAGAGATGAAATGTAGCAAAATTGACCCCATTGGTCTCCACAATGCCCATGTTCCAACGAACCTCATAACAACTGTCCATGTAATCCTGGGGATTCTCTGATGGTGCACCAGTAAAAGTAGTAGGAAATAGCTTGGTGAACCGATCTAATCTCCATAGGGCATCTACTGACATAACTGCTCCCTCAACTACCGGTGCCACAATATCCGGCTGAGCTACAACGGTTGTCTGAGGTGCCGGAGTCTGGAACTGAGGAGCTAGTTGTTCTGGTGTGCGAGTAGCAGGAGTCTGGGTCCCTCTCCCAGCCTGAGAGACAGCTGGTGCAGTAGGAAGAAGACCGGCCTGAGCCACGCTCTCCATAAATCCTACTAAGCGGACAAGGGCGTCCTGAAGTACAGGGGTGGAAATGAACCCCTCTGGGACCTGAGACTGGTCCAACTGGAATTGTCTGGGCGGGAATCTCCTCGGTGAACACAACCTGAGGATCCTCCACTGGGGATGATGCTCTGGGCTGAGCCCTGCCCCGGCCTCGGCCTCTAGCACGGCCTCGGCCTCGACCTCGACCTCGACCTCGGCCCCTCGTATGAGCTGCGACAGGAGTATCGGGCTGCTGATCGGAACCTGGGGAAGCACGCGTCCTCGCCATTTGCGTGAGAATAGAATAATAACTCAATTAGTATTTAGAATTCAAGTCGCATGACAGAGAAGAATAGATGTGAAGTCATTCCTAACTTTGCAGCCTCTGGGGATAAGTACAGACGTCTCTGTACCGATCCCTCAGACTCTCCAAGTTTGTCCGTGAGTTTTGAGACCTAAGCAACTTTGTGCTCTGATACCAACTTGTCACAGCCCAAAATCCCACCTTCAAGCCGTGATGGCGTCTAACGTTGAACCCGTAAGACAAGCCAACGTTTTGGTTAAGTTTACTTATTTACAATAGAAATAACGATAATAAATAGAGCAAATATAATTAAAGAATGTGGAAGACTAATAAATTCAAGAACTGTAACAATAATCTCATAATAACATCCTCAATTACACCTAGAACCGGTATCCAAATCTCATGAATAGTCTAAGATTTACTAAAAACAAAGATGTGAAATAAGTGAATACAATTGTCTTGGAAGTACAAGATAAGACAGAAAAAGAGAAAAAGGATAAGAGGTGTTGCCAAGGCCTGCGGACGTCTGCAGGACTACCTCAGTGTCTCCATGGACTGAAGGCTACTCCCTGAATCACTATCCACTAGGTCTGGCGCTATAATCTGCACAACATAAAGAAGTGCAGGTGTAGCATCAGTACAACCGACCCGATGTATTGAGTAAGTGCCGAGCCTAACCTCGACGAAGTAGTGATGAGGCTAGGACACGACAACAAATAACACCTGTGCAATTTAATAATATAACAGGAAATAATGACAGGATATAAGCAAGTAAATACAACAACGGGGAAGAACATGCTGGGGACAAAAGGGGAACAATTCACTGAAATAGCAGAAATGAGATAACAACTGAAATGTATAAAGTAACAACAGGAATTAATAATCACTCGGCACGGAATATCCCCTCGTGCATAAATAAATAATCACTCGGCACAGAATGTCCCCTCATGCATAACCTCACAATCACTCGGCACGGAATATCCCCTCGTGCATAAATAAATAATCACTCGGCACAGAATGTCCCCTCATGCATAACCTCACAATCACTCGGCACGGAATGTCCCCTCGTGCATAACATCATAATCACCCGGCACAGAATGTCCCCTCGTGTATAACATATATAAAAACAACAATTTGAGAGGAAGATTCAACTATAAGAAACCTCAAATGCACAGAAATATTCAACAGGAATTCTACCGTCCCAGCAAGGGACTTAGCTATAACCAATCTCACTCAGAGGTATAAATTAACAAATAATCCTCAACCAAACGAATAATCAATCACATTCTACCTCATGAATTAACCTCAATGTATAACTTCCAGAATGACAATTAATTCATAACACAGAGAATATCAAAGAACACCATATAAGTCATCAAGTTCGACTCACGGGCATGCTTGACCACACCACATAGGTGCCCGTCACCTCACCTATACATTGGACATGGAATAACACATAGCAAATAAGATTCTATACCTATTCCCTCAAACTAAGGTTAGGCCAAACACTTACCTCGGCTCCAAGAATGCAAATCAAGCCTGTAGCACAGCTTTTCCTCTCCAATCAGACTCCGAATCAATCGTATCTAGACACAATTGACTCAATAACATCAATAATTACACAAAATTCAATTCCAAAGCCTAATTATAGATTTCCCAACATTCTTCCAAAAATTCCAAAATTCGACCCCGGGCTCGCTTGGTCAAAACACGAGGTTCGGACCAAAACCCGATTACCCATTCCCCCACGAGCCCGAATATACAATTTGTTTTGAAATCCGACCCCAAAAAGAGGTCAAATCCCCAAATATTCAAAAAGCCCTAACTCTACCCAAAACCTCAATTTCTACCCTTTAATCCCATAATTTTAGGTCTAGAATCTACTAATTGTTGATGAAATTGGAACAAAACGAGTTGGAGATTACTTACCGAAAAGGTTATGGTGATGGGGTTCTTCGAAATTCGCCCAAGGAGGTGTGGAGAAGAAGAAGGTAGTGGAAAAATGTGAAATCCCGTATTCACATCCTGTTTTGGGACTTTTTAAATAACTGGGCGAACATACTCAGTGCGATCGCGAAAAAGGACATGCGATCGCGGAGTTAACTGAGCTTTACACTCTGCGGTAGCGATTGGACGAGTGCGATCGCGAAGAAGGTTCAACCCCCACCCCTGCGATCACGGACAGGCCTATGCGATTGCATAGAGTATCTACTAGCCTCCTCCCCCCCACCCCCACCCCCCAGCTCACTGATACGCCAGTGCGGTCACAACCCCCCTTGTGCAATCGCATAAGGTAACTGACCCCTTCCCCCTCTCAAAGCTATGTGATCGCAACTATACCTATGCGATCCCATAGAGTAAAACACCAGACACCAGAAACAACCCATTACACCAGATTCTTCCTTACCCCGACGCCTACCCGAAACTCACCCGAGCCCTCGGGGCTCACAACCAAATATACACACAACCTCAAAACCATCCTACGGACTTATTCGGGTAATCAAAACACCAAATTAACATCATAAACATTGAATTAAACCTCAAAATCTATAGAAATTCTCAAAACTTAATTAACTTTCAAATTTTCCATTTTTAGTCCAAATCACGTCAAACTACGTCCGTTTCTTACCAAATTTCACAGATAACACATAATAAACATATTGAACCTGTTCCGGGCTCCAGAACCATAATACGGGCCCGTTATCACAGATTTCAAATCAAATCTCATTTTCAAAGACCTTAATATTTTTTAGAAAACAATTTTCTTTAAAAATTCATTTCTCGGACTTGGGACTTCGAAATTCGATTCCGAGCATACGCCCAAGTCCTATATTTTCCTACGGACCGTCAAATCACGGGTCTAGGTCCGTTTACCAAAAATATTGACCAAAGTCAACTTTATTCAAATAATTATGGTAAATTCATCATTTTATCAATTTTCCACATAAAGGCTTCCCGGCTACGCACTTGGGTTGCACACACACATCGAGGTGAGATAAACGGAGGCTTTTAGGGCCTTGAAACACAGATTTAGTTAAAATTACACGGGATGACCTTTTGGGTCATCACAATCTTCACCTCTAAAATAAACATTCATCCTTGAACGGACATAGAAAGGTACCTGAATCGGGGAAAAGATGGGGATATCGGCTCCCCATATCGGACTCGGACTCTTAGGTAGCTGCCTCAACAGGCTGACCTCTTCACTAAACATGAACAAAAGGATAACTTTTCGATCTCAACTGATGAACTTGCCGAGCTGCTACTGGCTCTTCCTCATAAGTAAAATCCTTGTCCAACTGGACACCGCTGAAGTCAAGTACATGAGATGGATCGACAATATACCTCCGGAGCATAGATACATGAAACATCGATTGCACGACTGATAAACTTGGTGGCAAAGCGAGTCTGTAGGCCACCTCTCCTACCTTATACAGAATCTCAAATGGACCAATGTACCTACGGATCAACTTGCCCTTCTTTCTGAACCTCATCACGCCCTTCATGGGCGACACCCAAAGAAATACACGATCACCTATCATAAATGCCAAATCTCGAACTATGTGATCCGCATAACTCTTCTGGCTGGACTGGGCTGTACGAAGTCTATCCTGAATGATCTTCACCTTGCCCAAGGCATCCATGACTAACTCAGAACCCAACAATATAGCATCTCCCGGCTCGAACCACCCAACTGGCGATCGACACCACCTACTATACAACGCCTCGTACAGAGCCATCTGAATGTTCGACTAATAGCTGTTGTTGTAGGAAAACTCTCCTAAAGGCAAGAACTGGTCCCATGAACCTCCAAAGTCAATGACACATGCCCACAACATATCCTCCAAAATCTGAATAGTACGCTCGGACTGGCCGTCCGTCTTAGGATGAAATGTTGTGCTCAACTCAACCCGTGTGCTCAACTCAACCCGTGTGCCCAACTCACGCTGAAATACTCTCTAGAAATGGGAGGTAAACTGAGTACCTCGATTAGAAATAATGGATACGGGCACACCATGCAATCGAACAATCTCTCTCATATAGATCTTTGCCAACTTCTCTGAAGAATACGAAACTGACATAGGAATGAAGTGTGTTGACTTGGTCAGCCTATCCACAATGACCCACACTGCGTCAAACATCCTCTGTGTCCGTGGGAGTCCAACTACGAAATCCATGGTGATACTCTCCCACTTCCACTCGGGAAGCTCAATCTGCTGCATCAAACTACCGGGTCTCTGGTGCTCGTGCTTAACCTGCTGATAGTTCAAGCACTGAGATACGTATGCTACAATATCCTTCTTCATCCTCCGCTACCAATAATGTTGCCGCAAGTCCTGGTACATCTTTGCGGCACCCGGGTGAATGGAATACCGGGAACTATAGGCCTCCTGCAGTATCAACTCACGAATACCATTGACATCAGGTACACAAATACAACCATGCATCCTCAAAACTCCCTCATCATCAACTATGACCTGCTTGGCACCTCCGTGCTGGACCGTATCTCTAAGAACACATAAATGATGATCATCATATTGTCGGGCCCGAATACGGTCATACAATGAAGAACGGGCCACGATATGAGCCAAAACACTGCTAGTCTCAGAAACCTCCAATCTCATAAATCGGTTGGCCAAAGCATGAACATCAAAAGCAAGAGGTCGCTCTCCAACTGATAAATAAGCAAGACTACCCATACTGGCTGGCTTCTGGCTCAAAGCATCGACCACCACATTGGCCTTCCCCGTATGATACAAGATGGTAATGTCATAGTCCTTCAATAACTCTAACCATCTCCTCTGCCTCATATTCAACTCCTTCTGCTTGAAAAAATACTGCAAACTCTTATGATCCGTGAACACCTCACATGGCACCCCATACAGATAATGCCTCCAAATCTTCAACGCATGAACAATAGTTGCCAACTCTAAATCATGAACTGTGTAGTTCTTCTCATGAACCTTCAACTGACGTGAAGCATAATCTATAACCTTGCCATCCTGCATCAACACTATACCAAGTCCAACTCGTGAAGCATCACAATACACGGTATATGGCCCTGAACCTGTGGGCAATACTAACACCGGTGCCGTGGTCAAGGCTGTCTTGAGCTTCTGAAAGCTCGCCTCACACTCATCCGACCACCTGAACGGGGCACCTTTCTGGTTCAACCTGTTCATCGGGGTTGCGATAGATGAAAAGCCCTCCACAAAGCGGCGATAATAACCGGCTAGGCCTAAGAAACTCCGAGTCTTTGTAGCTGAGGTAGGTCTAGGACAATCTCTGACTGCTGAAATCTTTTTGGGATGCACCTGAATACCCTCTACCGACACAACATGGCCCAGAAATGCCACCGAAGTCAACCAGAACTCACACTTGGAAAATTTGGCATACAACTGACTATCCCTTAGGGTCTGGAGGACAACTCGAAGGTGCTGCTCATGCTCCTCTCATCTACGGGAGTAAATCAAAATATCATCAATGAAGACAATCACAAATGAGTTCAAATAGGGCCTGAACACTCGGTTCATCAACTCCATAAAAGAAGTAGGGGAATTTGTCAACCCAAATGACATCACTAAGAACTCATAATTACCATAACGAGTGCGAAAGGCTGTCTTAGGGACATCAGACGCTCTAATCCTCAGCTGATGGTAACCAGATCTCAAGTCTATCTTGGAAAACATTATAGCACCCCGAAGATGGTCAAATAAATCATCAATCCTCGGCAAAGGATACTTATTCTTAATAGTAACCTTGTTCAATTGCCGGTAGTCAATACACATCCCCATTGAGCCATCTTTCTTCTTGACAAACAACACTGGGGCACCCCAAGGAGAAACACTAGGCCTAATAAAGCCTTTATCCAACAAATCCTACAACTGAACCTTCAACTCTGGCGGGGCCAAACTATACAGCAGAGTAGAAATGGGTTGAGTGCCCGGAGCTACTTCAATACAAGAATCAATATCCCTGTCGAGTGGCATACCCGACAGGTCAGCAGGGAATACCTCTAGAAACTCACAAACCACGTGCACAGGCTCCATAGAAGGAACCCCAGCACTAGAATCACGAACATAGGCCAACTAGGCCAAACAACCCTTCTCGACCATGCGTTGAGCCTTCATATATGAAATACCTCTCCCAGAAGAATGACTAGGAGTCCCTCTCCACTCTAAACGAGGTACTCCTGGCAAGGCCAAGGTCACAGTCTTGGCGTGAGAGTCCAGAATAGCATGGTTGGGAGATAACCAATCCATCCCCAATATAATATCGAAGTCAACCATATCGAGAAGCAAAAGATATACCTGAGTCTCCAGACCACCAATAACCACTAATAATGAATGGTAGACTCGATCTACCACAATAGAATCACCCACCGGGGTAGACACATATACAGAAGCACTCAGGGAATCATGGGGCATGCTCAAATATGGGGAAAAATATGAAGACACAGGAGAATGTAGAACCTGGATCAAATAAAACAGAAGCATCTCGGCTGCAAACTGAAACCATACCTGTAATGACTGCATCAGAGGCCTAGCCTCACGCCTGGCAGGAATAGCATAGCATCGGGGCGGAGCCCCTCCAACCTGAACATCTCCGGGTCGACCTCTACCTCTCATGGCCTATCCTCCACCTCTAAGTGTTTAACCTCCATCCCTAGCTGGCTGAGGGGGTGGGGGTGCACCTGATGCGGGAACCATAACATGGGAACCTTGATACTGAGTACCACTAAAACCTCGGGAGCAAAACCTGGAAATGTGCCCCGTCCCACCGCAAGTGAAGCAAGACCTCGGTTGCTGAGAATACTGCCCCTGGAACTGTCCTTGATGACCAGAATAGCCACCCTGGAAGCTTTGAATCGGCGGTGCATTGATAGGAGCTGACGGTGCAGTACGGGATACCTGAAGCGCCGACTAGAATGGCCTAAGAGGATGACCTCTGCCAAAGGAATCTCTTCCCCCAGATGAAGCACCAGCCGAAATGTCGAGGTCTCTTGTCAGACCCCTGACCACTGCCCTGTGATAAAATCATCTCAATATGCCTAGCCACATCGGTCGCATCAGTACCTGCCTCCCTGGCCATCTGAAGTCTGATAGGCTGAGTTATACCCTCAATAAACCTCCTCACTCTCTCTGAATCAGTAGGGAGTATCATGATAGCATGCCAGGCAAGAATAATGAACCTGGTCTCGTACTGTGTAACAGTCATAGATCCCTGCTAGAGGTGCTCAAACTGCCTCTGATAGTCCTCTATCTGAGTAACTGGAAGAAACTTCCCTAAGAACAACTCGAAGAATTGAGCCCAAGTCAAAGGTGTAGACCCAGCTGGTCTGTTTAAGCAGTAGTCTCTCCACCAAGTCTTGGTGGTACCAGAAAGACGAAATGTAGCAAAATCGACCCTATTGGTTTCAACAATGCCCATGTTCCGAAGAACCTTATAACAATTGTCCAAGTAATCATGGGGATCCTTTGATGGTGCACCAGTAAAAGTAGTAGGAAATAGCTTGGTGAACCGATCTAATCTCCATAGGGCATCTGCTGACGTAGCTGCTCCCTCAACTACCGGTGCCACAATACCCGGCTGAGCTACTCCGGTTGTCTGAGGTGTCGGACTCTGGAACTGAGGAGCTAGCTGCTCTAGTGTGCGAGTAGGAGAAGTCTAGGTCCCTCCCCCAGCCTGAGAGACGGCTGGTACAGTAGGAAGAAGACCGGCCTGATCCACGCTCTCCATAAGTCCCACTAAGCAAACAAGGGCGTCCTGAAGTACCGGGGTGGCAATGAACCCCTCTGGGACTTGAGCTGGTCAACCTGGAACTGTCTGGGCGGGAATCTCCTCGGTGAACTCAACCTGAGGATCCTCCACTGGGGCTACTGCTCTAGGCTGAGCCCTTCCCCGGCCTCGACCTCGGCCCCTCGTAGGAGCTGCGACAGGAGTATCGGGCTGCTAATCGGAACCTGGGGAAGAACGCTTCCTCCCCATCTGTGAGAGAATAGAATAGAAACTCAATTAGTATTTAGAATTCAAGTTGCACGACAAAGAAGAACAGATGTGAAGTCATTCCTAACTTTGCAGCCTCTGGGGGATAAGTACAGACGTCTCCGTACCGATCCCTCAGACTCTCCAAGTTTGTCTGTGAGATGAGACCTAAGCAACCTAGTGCCCTGATACAACCTTGTCACAACCCAAAATCTCACCTTCAGGCCGTGATGGCGTCTAACGTTGAACCCGCTAGACAAGCCAACGTTTTGGTTAAGTTTACTTGTTTACAATAGAAATAGCGATAGTGACTAGAGCAAATATAATTAAAGAAAGCGGAAGACTAATAAATTCAAGAACTGTAACAATAATCTCATAATAATATCCTCAATTACACCCCAGAACCGGTATCACAATCTCACGAACAGTCTAAGATTTACTAAAAACAACTGTCTGAAATAAGTGAATACAACTGTCTTGGAAGTACAAGATAAGACAGAAAAAGAGAAAAAGGATAAGAGGTGACGCCAAGGCCTGCGGACGTGTGCAGGACTACCTCAGTGTCGCCGTGGACTGAAGGCTACTCCCTGAATCACTGTCCACTGGTTCGGGCGCTATAATCTGCACAACATAAAGAAGTGCATGTGTAGCATCAGTACAACCGACCCGATGTACTGAGTAAGTGCCGAGCCTAACCTCGGCAAAGTAGGGACGAGGCTAGGACACGACAACAAATAACACCTGTGCAATTTAATAATATAACTGGAAATAATGACAAGATATATGCAAGTAAATACAACAACGGGGAAGAACATGCTGGGGACAAAAGGGCAACAATTCATTGAAATAGCAGAAACGAGATAACAACTGAAATGTATAAAGTAACAACAAGAATTAATAACTCTGAACAGATAAATAAACAAAACAACACGGCATGTTCCCGCGTGCTATAACCTCACAAAAACACTCGGCACTATAAGGCCCCGGAAAATTTTGCTAATCAATATAGGATTCAGGGTGCCAGGTAGACTAATTGTAATATTTTATGCGCTTTAAATATGATGTAAATGAATTGGATGTGGTGAATAAGTGTATGAGTCATATAATAAGTGATGCGAGGTTCAAGGGGGAGCCTAAGGCTAAGCCAAATGGGAAAATTTCATCATAGGCTAAAATTCCAAAGGTATTTGCACTAGTCCACACTTTGAACGAGCATATCTAATTATATATAAGGTATTAGGTGATGAACAACCTATCAAATGAAGGGTCTTTGAGTCTAGTTTCCAATGCTTCAAACCGTTTGTTATTTTGAAATTCCTACGCAAAGTTATGATCAAATTACCAAGGCTGGAAAAATGCGATCCTGTGTCAAATCTGCGATCGCATTTCTGGTCGCATTGTTGACTCTGCGATCGCAGATCTGTCGCATAATGGGCCAGTGTAGCCCAGTTTTGGGCACCTATTTCTCGATGCATTCTGCGGCTAGCATTCTCATTTTGCGGTCCATTCTGCGATCGCAGACCCTGTTCCGGAGACTTATTTTTCCTATTTTTATAACCCGACCCCATTTTCATAAATAGGTTTAAGGGCTTCATTTGGGGTCATTTTCTACTGGTTTTAGAGAGAAATGAGAGAATATAGAGAGAGAAAGAAGGGGCCTAACTTCATAATCATCCAAATCTTGCTCAAGTCTTCAAGAATCAAGAAAGATAATCATACATTGTCCTCCATCCGGGTAAGCCCTACTTCCAAAAATTCCATGCAAGAGGTTAAGGGTTCAAATATGTGGTGGGGGTTAGAAATAGGCCATGCATGTTGTTTAACCAAAAAACAAGATCCATTGATCAAAGCTATATTAGGATAAACTCGGGTTACTGATAATCAAATAGAGAATTGAATAAGTAAAAGAACAATAGATTGATAGCAATATGAGAAGTACAATAGTTTGTATTCGAGAATCTCGATGTCCTGTTTGTTACCTCTTCTTCCCTTTTATAGGGAGATTCTCCTAGTACAACGTTTGGATTCCGGTAATGATGGCTCATTAATGACTAATTAATACATTAATGAGGCGTTACAATGGTGAATCGTAACTGTTATTTTAGGAGTTACATAACGTATATGACATTAACTGTTGATCCTCGAATCTGCCCATTATTGTGTCTAGATCGTCATGACCGTGTCTCTTCTTCTTCATTAGATTTCCCGTGGCTGATATACTCGTGATTGATAAACCAATTTCGTGCCTGTTGAGTTAATCTTGTACCTGCTCGTTGCTTTGTCTAGATTCATTTCAACCGTGCCTCTTTCTCGTGGCTATTATATGAAAGAGTATACTAACCGTATCTCTTTTATCCCGTGCCTCTGTGTATCTTTTCCTCCACATGTGCTGTTTTCTTTGGTCCACATAGTTGGCTGAATCATCCAGATTCTGGCTACGTGTAAAGCTATTTTTTTACCAATACAGATAGTCCCCCCACTTTCCATGTATTTGGCGTATAATACTTGGTAAGTGGATACGCATTTATGGCGTGAATATTTTGCCGCCGCTTTGTTCTGAAACATTGTACCCTTTATTGAATGCATACATCGTATATTACGTCTATTTAATGCTTCTTCCACGTGTTTGTCTTTGATTGGTTCTGCAAAAATTCGCCACCTCAGTTCTGAAGTGACACGCTTAATTATGACTTCCATCATTACTTTTCCATGCTTTGACGTTTGCCATTAGGTATAAATAATCGTCTTCTTTCTTTCTCTTTCACGAAACACTTCTATAATTTGATTTTTCCTTGGTGAAGAAATTTTCTTAGCTTGCATAAATATGTCTTCATCTGGTCGATCTAAAAAAGTTATCAATGTTGAAACTTCGGCGTCCCTTTCTTATGCTTCATCTAGGAGTCGAAGAGGTGGTCGATTAAGGAGTTTAGGACCTGTTTCCACTAGAGGTTCTTCATCTCCTTTAGTTCCTCCTTCTTCTAGTAGGTCTTTGTTTTATCCCAGAGGTAGATCCTCTCATTCTGTTCCTAAGAAAAAGGATGACATTCGTGAACCCAGAGTTGACGAAATCCTCCCTGCTGAGATAGTTTTTACAGAAGTAAATTCTCCCATCGCCGAACAAGTTTCTTCTTTAGATAGTGTAGAAAAATACGCTACCATTGTTACTGTAGGTCATATTCCTGTTGTTCGTAGGGAATGCTCCTGGGACTCTAATGTTCCCATTCTTGTGCCAAGTAGTACCCAAAGAATCACGTCTTACAAGACGGGTTTTTATTATGTTTATACTTATCCTTTCACATTAGGATTTCAGCTTCATGTTGACCCTGTTATCATAGAATTTTGCCGGTTTTTCAATATTTGTCTAGGACAGGTTGGTCCCTTAGTATGGCGTGTTGTCACTTGTTTAAGAGTTTTGGCTTCAAAGGTTTCCGTTCCTTTCACCGTTAATCATCTGATGCATTTATATCCACCTGCTCAGTTTCATCAAGGGATTTTTACTCTGGCTGCTCGGAGTAAAAGAGTTTTAGTAACCTCTGATGATGATAAAGACAGAGGTTGGTACCTGAGATACGTTGTTGTTCTCACTGTTGTTCTAGTGGGTGAAAATAATCTTCCCTTCCCTGAGAAGTGGAACCGTGCATGTAAGTACTTTGGTTCGCACCTGTCCTCTTTACATAAAGTTGTATTATGTTTTTAACACCACATCTGTTTTCCTCTTATTTTCAGCAACTATGAATATTGTCGAGAACGTCTCCGATATTCGTAGCTGGGTAGAAAGAATGTTAGCTGCTGCTCCTGTTGAGGAAAGATCCTGGAAGTAGTTTTCCACAAAGTATAAATGGGTTGTCAAGACTCATGGTAAGTAGAGTTTTTCTCTTTTCTTTCCTTACCTGAATTTTGTTTAATAATATTTTTTTTCTCTTTTTTTGATAGGGTTTTCTGCCCGTGGGGAATCTTCATCGCTTACGAGGATGTAATTGTCTCATGCCCAGAATGTCTTAGCTAGTGCTTCAAAAAGAAAAGTTCAAGATTCTCGCTTTGGAGGAGAAGATGAGGATGAAGAAGAAGGTGCTTTAGTGCACCGGGCGAGAAGAAGGCGGGTAGTTTTTGACGATGAGTCTACTCTCGCGCCTCTTTCTTCTGTGTTGGCAATCAGGCCTTCTTCTTCTCGTGATCAATCCCAGTCCCCAACTCGAGATCCTGTCGAACGTCTATTTCATGAAGGTTTTGAAATGGACCCTGATGATGTTCCCCTGGATACCATCTATCCAGGTTTTGCTGTCGTCTCTGCTCCTCATTCTGTGGCTATTGTTCTCCTCCCATACCTATTATTTCTTCAGTTTCTTTTACGTCCGTCTCTACCAAAGTGCCCGCGGCTTCTTTAGCTTCTGGTCCCTCTCTTTTTTCCGTCCCTGCTTCCGTGCCTTCTGTCATAGAAGAAGGGTCTTCTAGTAAGGAAATGAGAAGAGTTACAATTGAGGTTCCAGCCGGTGAAAGCCTCTTCAAGAAGACTGGTGAGCCAGAGGTGTGGCTTAAGCCTTTAATTGGCTCTGAGGAGAGGGCCAAGCTTGATAGCCACGCAACTCTTACTTGGGCCAATGAGGTGGTGCACAACTCCTTAAAGGTATGTATTTTGGAAGAACTTTTGCACACATGTTGTTCTCTTATTAACAGTTTAACACATTTGATTGTTTTACTGTTTTTGCAGATGCACCTTATTGGTTTGGAGCTTATGAAGAGAGTTTCCCATTATGAAAATGAGTTGAAGGTGTTCCGCGGGCTAGATGATATTAAAGCACAATACGACAGTCTTCGAATAAAGATGGGAACTTTAGAGGATGAGAGAGATACCTTGAGGGAGCAATTGAAGGTTGTTAAGGCAGAGTTGGCAGTGGAGAAAGTTTCTCTCAGCCAGGTCAATAAGGATAAAGATGTTCTTGAATCTTTATTTGCTGAACAACTGTCAAAAGCTACGGAGGAAATCCGGCACCTGAAGCACATGTTGGGGGAGAAAGAGGAATATTCTGGTGAACTTGTGCGTAATCTCTCCCAGGTTCAAGAAGATCTCCGTGAAGCTCAAATGAAGGTTCAGACTTTGGAGGAATCAATTGCATCTCTAAAGTTTGCCTTGGAAGCCATTGAAGCTGAGAATGATAATTTGAAGGGCGAGATTCAGGTTTGGTCAAAGGACTATGGTGACCTTGAAGAACCAACAGTTGTTGGCGTGAGTAAGGCATATATGAGTGCTCGTCATGATACATTGTTGGAGATGAGTCAAGAAGGCTTTGTCCTTGATGCTGAGATTGCAAAATCTAGGGAAGCTATTGAGATGATTCAACAAGGTTTTGATCTTTCTCCAGCTGATGAAGCCCAGGAAGAAGCGAGTGATTCTTCAGAAGAAGCTGGTTCTCCTCATCCTCCTAGAGAATGAAGACTTTAGTCACCCTTGTTTTTTGTTTTATTGGATTGGTGTAATTACTCCCAGCCCCATTGAGAGTAATTTTGAAACTTCTAAAGTCCCCAATTGATAATTTAGGGGCAAAAAATGTATATATCTATGCGGCTAAGTACTAGTTTAGTACTTAGTTTTAACTTAGCCGCTTTTATATCAATATTTTTGAGACTTTTTGTTATGAGTTTGAGCCTTACTCTTTACTAAAGTCTATTGTTTTGTGTTGCTTTAGTGAGGTTTCTGTTCGTACCTCTTTGCATAAAGATGCGTGCTTTACTTTGAACCCTTTTATGATGGGTGTAGTATAAGTTTTTTAGACTTTATTTATAAGAGGCTTTGTTTATGAATTAGGGCCCTTTTAATGTTTTAATGAAGAAGACGTCTCAACTTCATTGAAAATGCAATAGAGTGATAGGAATTTTTCACATGTTTAAGAATGTTTTTGTGAGAGGTTTTTGCTTGAACTTTCACAACATTTTACATGTGTTATGTTTGTCATCTAAAACTCATGTTGCAACTGTTTTGTTTTAACAGATTTGATAATCACTTGTATTTCGTAACTGTTTTTAGTAGATAACAGTTTTTTCGAGTTAATACAAGGAAGTAA
>ML278190.1:20991-56873 GCA_005239495.1 Nicotiana undulata
AATATATATAAGGGTTTTGATCTTTCATCTGTAACTGTTTTATTTGAATAACAGTTTTTTATTCGAGTACAAAGATTTCATAACTGTTTTGATTACAACGGTTTTGGCTAAGTACAATGATGATGATCTTCTATCCCTAACTGTTTTTGATGTAACAGTTTTCTTTGTATAAGATATGTACATTTCTTCTTCGTAGCTAATATTTTGCCTTCTGACCTGAACATGGTTCGAGGGTTTTCAGAGTAGGCTTTCGTAATTCTTGTGCCGAAGTTTTCAGTTCTTTTGCTCGTATCACTTGACTTATTGGGTGAATGGTTCTTTTGGGCTCGAGCATTCTGACTTCTGGTAGTCTTTTGCTTCATTTTGGCATTCCATATTATATAGTCCCCCAAGTGTTTGAGCGTTGAAGAATGAGATCTCGAGCACTTGATTATTCCTTCTTTGTGGTCCTTTCCTGAAAAAGGAAAATATTCCGTACTCGAAGGTATATACTTTTTTTAGATGATGGTTGCTTAACCCTTTAAAATATCCATCAGAAATTGTAACCCTAGACCGGGAATTGTGTTATTTCCTCGCGTCTTTGCAGGTCTAATGTCATCATCTGGTGATGGGTTAGCTTTTTGCCTATCATCTAAAAAAGTTAGTAAAATTTTAAATATTCAAAGATAAAATCTAACATGGGGTACCTGACCGGGGGTACTTCTTTTCCTCAGAAATAGTACTTCTTCAGGTGGATGGCGTTCCAACTTGTTGGTAGAATCCTGCCGTCCATGGCTTCCAACTCGTACGCGCCTTTGCCTGCTATGCCTCGGACCTTAGACCTTCCCAGTTTGGATTTAATTTGCCAGCTCCTGCTTCCATGTTGATTGGAAGACCTTTTTAAGTACAAAGTCCCCAATTTTGAAATATCTGAGATGAGCTTTGTGGTTGTAGTATCGTTCTATGATTTGCTTTTGAGCTGCCATACGTATTAAGGCCGCATCTCTTCGTGATTCGAGCAGGTCTAAATTAGTTTGGAGTTCAAAATCATTTGTTTGTTCCGTAGCTATCGTCACTCTCAGACTTGGTTCGTCAATTTCCACGGGTATTAATGCCTCTGAGCCATAAACGAGTGCGGAAGGACTTTCTCCCGTAACTGTTTTTGATGTAGTCATGTATGCCCATAACACCGCTGGTAATTCGTCGGGCCAATTGCCTTTGGCTCTGTCTAACCGTTTCTTTATATTGTTGATGATGATTTTGTTCGTGGATTCTGCTTGTCCATTAGCTACGGGATGATATGGTGTTGATGTGATCCGTTTGATTTTCCAGCTGTCGAAGAATTCTGTGATTTGAGAGCCTATAAATTGTGGGCCATTGTCACACACGATCTCCTTTGGAATTCCGAACCGGCATATTATATTTCTCCATAAGAAACTCTTAACCTCCTTTTCCCGCACCTGTTTGAATGCTTCTGCTTCTACCCATTTTGTGAAGTAATCAGTAAGTACAAGTAGGAACCGTACCTGGCCTTTAGCCGGGGGAAGATGTCCTACTATATCCATTCCCCATTTCATGAAGGGCCATGGTGATATAATAGAATGTAACAATTCTGTTGGTTGGTGGATATTATAGGCGAACCTGCCATTTGTCACATTTTGATATGAAATTCTCCGCGTCTTCTTCCATCTTGGGCCATTAGTATCCTGCTCCGATTAAGTTTTTACCAAAGATCTTGCACCTGCGTGATTTCCACAGCGGCCCTCATGGACTTCTCTTATCACAAACTCCGTCTGGTTAGGTCCGAGGCACTTAGCTAGGGGTCCTCCAAACATTTTGCGATACAAGGTGCTGTGAACTAAACAGTATCTCGCTGCTTTGTGGCGGAGCACTTGAGCTGCTTTTTTGTCTTCAGGCACGATACCGTTCTGCAAAAAGTTAAGAATTTTGTTTCTCCAATCCAAATTTAAGTTATTGAAAGATGCCTCATTCTTGCTGTGATCGACTGTCGAATGGAAGAGGTTTATGACGATAGTGTTGTCTTTATTGGTTACGTCTGTAACTGCTGCGAGGTTGGCCAATGCATCTGCTTCAGCATTTTCTTCTCTAGGTATTTGTATTATTTTCCACATTTTGAACTGTCTCACAAGTTCTCGTGCCTTTTCTAGGTACTGTTGCATTCGAGTTTCTCGAGCGATGTAAGTCCCCTGTATTTGATTTACCACCAGTTGTGAATCGCTGTTGATTTTGATTTGTTCAATTGACAACTCTCATGCCAATTCTAAACCTGCAATAACAGCCTCGTACTCTGCTTCATTGTTAGTTATTGGATAACATTTGATTGCTTGTCGTATCTTTTTACCCGTGGGTGATATTAGTACAATACCTAATCCTGCTCCTTTTATATTAGATGAGCCATCTGTAAATAGGGTCCACTGACCTGGGTTTCTACCATTGAAGAGTTGTAATTCCTTTTCTACTTCAGGGGTAATATTACTGCTAAAGTCAGCTACGAAGTCGGCCAATTTGTGATTTAATTACAGTTCTAGGTTGATATGTTATATCATGCTCACTTAATTCTATGGCCCATTTGGCTAATCTCCCTGACAATTCTTGTTTATGCAAAATATTCCTTAAAGGATATGAAGTTACGACAGTAATTTGATGACATTGAAAATAAGGACGCAATTTTCTTGACGCCATTATTAATGCTAAAGCTAATTTTTCTAGATGTGGATATCTAGTCTCTGCATCTAGTAAAGTTTTGCTTACATAATAAATGGGAGATTGTTTACCTCTTTCTTATCTTACCAATACTGCACTTATGGCAATTTCTGAGACAACCAAGTAGATATATAATATTTCTCCTTCTTTTGGCTTTGATAACAATGGTGGTTTTGACAAGTATACCTTCAAGTCTTTTAAAGCATGTTGGCATTCTTCAGTCCATTCGAATTGATTTTGGTTTTTAAGAATTGCAAAGAATTTAAAGCTTTTTTCGGAAGACTTAGAAATAAATCTCCCTAGGGCTGCTATTCTTCCTATCAATCTTTGGACTTCTTTTTTATTTCTCAAGATTTCAGGTATTTCTTCTATAGCTTTTATTTGTGCTGGATTTATCTCTATTCCTCTATTAGACACAAGGAATCCTAAAAGTTTACCAGATTGTACTCCTAAGGCACATTTTTCCAGGTTGAGTTTCTTATTGGACCTGCGTAAGATATCAAAAGTGATAGAGAGATGTTGTATATGATCTACCGCTTGTGTTGATTTTACAAGCATATCATCGATGTAAACCTCCATTGTTTTGCCCAAATGTTCTTGGAACATTTTTGTCACTAACCTTTGGTAAGTGGCACCTGCATTTTTAAACCCAAAAGGCATAACATTATAACAATAGGTCCCCCGTTTAGTAATGAAGGAAGTCTTTTCTTCATCCAAGGGGTCCATTTTGATTTGGTTATAACCAGAATATGCATCTAAAAAGCTTAACAATTCATGACCCGCGGTTACATCGATCATTTGATCTATATGTGGCAAAGGAAATGAATCTTTAGGACATGATTTATTTAAATCGGTATAATCGACACATACCCGCCATTTGCCGTTCTTTTTGGGTACTACTACTGTGTTGGCTAGCCAGTCAGGATATTTTACCTCTCGTATCGAACCTATATTTAAAAGCTTTTGGACTTCTTCATCGATCACTTGATTTTTAAAAGGTCCTTGCTTTCGTTTCTTTTGTTTAACAGGTACGAACGATGGATCTTCGTTTAATTTGTGAGTCATCACTTCTGGTGGGATACCTATCATATCTGAATGGGACCATGCAAAAAAATCCTCATTAGCCTTTAAATAATTGACAAACGTACCTTTTTGTTCTGGAGTTAATCTTTCTAACAATTTTATGCCAATGTATTTCGGGCTTTTGTTCTGAGATGGGAACAACCTCGAGTTCTTCAGCGGTTGTTTTGATATGTTCTTCTTCTTCTGGTTCATGAATGAAATCTGGTCTGGAGTCTATGTCTGCATGTTCTGGATCATTCTTGATGATTACAGGATTTGTTTCGTCATTATCCTCTTCCGTACCTGTTGGAATATCTATTTCTTTGGTACGTAGCTGATCAGAAGTTTATTCCATACATGTTTGTGGATGAGCCACTATTTGACAATTCGTTGTTTCTTCCGCGTCTCTTTTGTTGTTAAGAGTTATTGAATTAATATTCCTCGAGGTTTGCTGATCACCCCTGATTTGCCTTATTCCCCATTTGGAAGGGAATTTTATTACTTGATGTAAAGTAGATGGGACTGCTTTCATATCATGAATCCATGGTCTTCCCAGGATGACGTTGTAAGCCATTTCTGTGTTAATGACTTGGAATTTTGCATTTTTGATGACTCCCTCAGCGTAAGTGTTGAGTTCAATCTCACCTTTAGTTATCACTGTTGAATTGTCGAACCCAGATATGGCTCGAACCTTTGGAATCATTGTGTTTTCTACTAGCATTTCTTCCATGACTTTCATCAAAATAATATTGACTGAACTGCCTGGATCAATCAACACCCTTTTAACGTTAGTGTCATGAATGAGTAAGGATATTACCAGCGCGTCATTGTGTGGAAAGTATTAATCCACCAAAGTCTGCGTCGTCAAAAGGTATTTGTTCTTCCCTCATTTCTTCTTAAACTCGCTTTCTGTGTGTGCTCGTGACTTTTGATGTTAGCTGGCAGACTATCCCGCTTACTTCTTCTCCTCCATGTATGACATTAACAGTCCGTTTTGGGGAGGGTGGTTTTTGTGGCTCCTGCCTGTTCTTCATATATGCATGTTTACCTTTATCACTAAACAAGTCTGTTAAATAGCCCTGTTTTAATAGATGTTCTACTTCACCTTGTAAAAATCTGCAATCTGTTGTTCTATGGCCGTGATCATTGTGGAATTCACACCATTGATCGAGGTTCCTCCTGTTAGGATTAGAACGCATTTCTTTCGGCCATTTAACTTTGTCTCCCATACTTCTCAGTATTGAGACGAGCTCAGTGTTGCTTACATTAAAGTTATGGTGTACAATTCAGGTAATATCCCGGAATCGTTCATCTCGATCTCTCCTGGATCTAGATGAGGATGAGTTTGTATCACTTCCCGAAGGTCTTGTATTTCCAAACCTGGGACGTAGGTCACGTCTCGAGGGTCCTAAGTAAGGATCATACCTGTTTTTACCTGACGTTTTCTCTGATTCTGGGCGTCTTGTTCTGGGATATTCCTCATCTTTTGATCGTGTAATTATATCCTCTTCAATCCTGATTTTAGTACTGAACCTGTTGTACACATCATTCCATGTCGTGGCTGGGAATTCTCTTAGACTCTCTTTGAGTCGTCTCGTGGCTTCTGAACTTTTCTCGTTCAAGTTACTTGTGAATGCCATGGCTGCCCAGTTGTCAGGCACCATTGGTAGTTGCATTCTTTCCCGTTGGAATCCATCTACAAACTCACAGAGCAATTCCTTGTCTCCCTGCTTTATCTTGAATATATCTTCCATTCATTTTTCAACTTTTTGTGCACCAGAGTGTGCTTTAATAAACGAATGTGCAAGTTCAACAAAAGAATTTATAGAGTTCTCAGGGAGAAGAGAATACTAGGTTAAGGCTCCTTTCGTGAGTGTTTCTCCAAATTTCTTCACAAGGACTGATTCTATTTCCTCTTTTGTTAAATCTTTGCCTTTTACTCCAGTGGTGAAAGCAGTCACGTGATCACGTGGGTCGGTTGTTCCATCGTATTTTGGGGACATCAGGCATTCTAAACTTCTTGGGTATAAGTAAGTGAGCTGCACTTGGCTTCCAAGGTTGTTGAGAATACCTATCCACATCGATTCCTTTGATAATAGGCGAAACACCAGGGATTTGCTCGATGCGATCGTTTTGTTCTTTCATTTGCTTCTGCATGGTTAATAATAAATTTTGTAATTCTGAATTACTAGTCGTACCTGGTCGGGTTTCAAGAGGTGTATTGAGAGTTTCATCCCTGGTTAAATTTGTTAACCCTGCTTGCAGATCTTCTACTACAATTGTATTATCCGGAGGCAGTGTTGGTGGTACTAGAGGTACTTGTGGTAATCCTCTTGCAAATTCTCGCAAAGCCTGCCCCACGTATTCAGCAATCATTTGCCCTATTTGATCTGGTTCCACTGGTTGTTCGTTATTGTTACGATTATTAGCTCTTTCAGGGGATGGTTCTCTCGAAGCTCGTGGAGTTCCTCGAGGAGGAGTTGAAACTGGGGTTCCATTTCTTTGCTGGTTGTTATCGTCATTGTTGTTGACATCGTTGTTTTTGGAATTCGACATGATTTTAAGGATATCAGTTGGTAGAGAAAACGATGATTATCAAGTGTCCCGGCAACTGAACCGATTTGTTTAACCAAAAAAATAAGATCCTTTGATCAAAGCTATATTAGGATAAACTCGGGTTACTGATAATCAAAAGGAGAATGGAATAAGTAAAAGAACAATAGATTGATAGCAATATGAGAAGTACAATAGTTTGTATTCGAGAATCTCGATGTCCTGTTTGTTACCTCTTCTTCCCTTTTATAGGGAGATTCTCCTAGTACAACGTTTGTATTCCAGTAATGATGGTTCATTAATGACTAATTAATACATTAATGAGGCGTTACAATGGTGAATCGTAACTGTTATTTTAGGAGTTACATAACGTATATGATATTAACTGTTGATCCTCGAATCTGCCCATTATTGTGTCTAGATTCGTCATGACCGTGTCTCTTCTTCTTCATTAGGTTTCCCGTGGCTGTATACTCGTGATTGATAAACCAATTCCGTGCCTGTTGAGTTAATCTTGTACCTGCTCGTTGCTTTGTCTAGATTCATTTCAACCGTACCTCTTTCTCGTGCCTATTATATGAAAGAGTATACTAACCGTATCTCTTTTATCCCGTGCCTCCGTGTATCTTTTCCTCCACATGTGTTGTTTTCTTTGGTCCACATAGTTGGCTGAGTCATCCAGATTCTAGCTACGTGTAAAGCTATTTTTTTACCAATACACATGTAGGACTAAGTTGTAGTATGTGATGTTAAAGAACTAATTTGGGTAGTTCATGTTAAAATTGGTTGATGGAAGAAGGAATTACCATTTCTAAACCATGTAGTCTACTTCACATGTTAGGTGTTTGATGAAATTCCTAAGAGAGTTACACCATGGGTAATCTTCCTAATTATTAATCGATTTTCGCTATCTCCTTATAGATTGTTATTGTCTAAACTTAAGGAAAAACTCTTTGAGGTATGTATGGCTAACTATAACCCTTCTAGAATCCCCTTGTTGTGGCGAGCATACGGTATGTGTACTTGTATGAAAATATGTGAATTTACTGTCTTAGTTGATTGCCACTCCACTGTGTTATATGAGGTTGTGAACAGTGATTTGGCGTCCCTACCTTATTATGTGAAAAGCTTGTAATTGTTTGAGGTTATTGATATGAAACGATGTAAATAAGTTGAACGATTATGGCAATACCTTGTACATGAATTATTACTTGGTGAAAATTAGGGTGCCTTGAGCCCAAATAAACGAATTGTTGATGTGAACTTGTGCTCCTTGAAAGGAGGATTCTTGTGATGTAATTGTTTGGGATTGAAATATGAAATATGATTGGTTGCCACCCCGGTGTGTTAGATAAGATTATAAATTGTGTTTGGCATGTCTACTTTATTATGAGAAAAGCCGGTAATTGTCTGAAGCTACTGATGTGAAGTCTTATAAATAAGTTGACAGTTATGACAACACTTCGTATATGAAAATCCTGCTTGATGAAAGTTTGGGGTTCTTTGGGCCTAAGTAATTGAATTGTAAATGTGAATTTCTGATCCTTAAAAGGAAAGTTCTTATAATGAAATTGTTTGTTGTTGTTGTTGTTGTGATGAAATTATTGGTGGTGCTGTTATGAAATATAAATTGTCAGGCGAGGTCGGGTTGCACGTCGCAACACGAAGTAATAAGGTGTGGGTTGTGGTGATAAGGGTGGCCGAGGTAATAAGGGTGGAAAAGTGATCTTTATCACTATTGATATGAAATTGATGAAACTCGTGAATATGGTGGTGGTGGAAAGGAAAAAGGAGAGATTGTAAAATTATTGACTTTGATTGTCTCTTTCCGTGTGTTTTGATTGTTGGTCCTATTACTGTCCTTCTTCTTATCTGTGTATTGGTTGATTGTACTTGGGATAATGTTTGTTCATACATACTAGTACTATTCCATAGTACTAACGTCCCTTTTGTCGGGGGCGCTACATCTGTTATATGGATGTAGGTGGTTCCATAGCAGGTAGCTCAGCCCGCCGTTAGAGGTACCTCCTCTTCATCTCTCCAGCAGTTGTGGTGATCCCCTCTTCTCCTCGGGGCCGTGTGTGGATTATTCCACCCTCTTTTGCTTATGTTGTAAAGGTATAGCCGGGGTCTTGTTACCGGCAAGTTATGTAAAATTCCTAGTATTCGTAGAGGATCCGTAGACATGATGTGGGTGTATATATGTATTTTTGGGTATTAACAGTACGTACTCAGACACGTGGATCATGTTGGAAAGTTACGTATGTATTATGTTTTTTTGAATATCAATCGTTGAAATGCTAAAAGAGGAAACAAATGGAGATATGTTGAAAAATGTACTTTGAAACTAAAATCAGCTAACTCACACGAAATAATGCATCTTATGAACGCGGGGTGATACGTTGGGCAGGAAAGGCAATCCAGGTCCGCTTGACTGGGTTCACCCGGTTAGGCGCCGGTCTCGTCCCTCGATTTTGGGGCGTGACAAACTTGGTATCAGAGCCTAAGGTTTAAAAAGTGTCCTAGGATGTCTCGGAGCCGTGTCTAGTAGAGCCCTTCTTATCGGTATGTTGTCGACCACATCTATAATTAGGGGGCTACATGAACATTTAGGAATTTCACTCTTCTTTGATACTCCAATCGTGCGATAGAGCTCAAGTTAGGGAGATAGCTTTCTCTCCAAACCTTACTCTCAAAATGAGTAACTGTGATACCATAATCCGAGTGTTTGAAGCCATGAGGAGGGAATGATCCCACCATTGAGTCCGAAGGGACTGCCCAAGGGCTTGTTAGGAGAATGTATTGAGTTGTGGAGGGATTGGTAGAACCTATCGCTAAGAGGGGAGTGCCCTTGTCCCTATTGATGTCCCTGCAGCACCAAATCCTATAGTATATCGGTATGGTAACAACGTGCTCTTGTTGTATACATCCATATTGAAGAACTTTCATAGGCATGGTCTTAATAAATGTTGAGTCACAAACCATTGCATGCACCTGCTCTTAGAACGAGATCCAATATTTCGTGAATCCACCCCACCGCAAATTTCCTTATATGCAATCTCTTATGCCCTCGAGATCTATAATCATGTCCTTGAATTGAGTTGTAGCTATAGAATTACCATTTCCAACGCGCCTTTCTAAACTCTAACAAGGGACTATACCGAAGAATTTCTCATTGAATGAAGGGATGAACCCTTATCATATGTTCGCACAAAATAAAAAGATATCTTTTCTTGGCCCTTTTCTTCGAGTTTCTGCTTCAATATGAATGTTGATATAGGTGAAGATCTTTCTTTGTTTCATCATTATCTCTAGTATGGTAGTTCCCTCGCTCTATCTTTGTTGAGGCTTCCATTTTGGCATAGTGGTCGGAATCGGCTAGATTTTTATTTGCTTGGTGAGAATCTCCCTCTTCTCCGACAGGTTATTTTCTGAATTTGGTCTACTCAATTACCTTTAAACATTATTAAATCTCCATCGAATCTAGGGTCCGTCGAGCCTCCATGTAGCTGGATCGTGCTACTTATTCTTGTTGCTCATCTTATTCTTGAAGGTTGTTCTTCTTTTGGTTATAAGGAAGACGAGCATTTTCGCTCCTCCTTTGGATTGCATAATACTTGTTTAAGTGTCGTTATATGTTAATTGCTCCATGTTGCTACGAATCCAACTAATTTTGATGTTTGTAGTGGCTCCCCTAGCCGTGAAGCTATTGAGTTTACTCCTAAAACCTCAAGTTCCCCTTTTGTTAGTTCATCTGACATACCCAGCTTTCCTCTAGTTGTTGACCCATTCCTCAGTTCCAATCTCAAGGGATGAAGAAAGAGCATAATTGTGTCCATGGTATCTAGAAATACAATTTCTTTTATTAATAGTAATCCACCCAAATTCTTCACCAATTTCGCTGAATCTAGAAAATGGGATAGATGTAACAATACCTTTATTTTCTAGTTAACTAGTTTTCGGTCCTCTGATATTACTGGGGTTTTCAGTATTCTAACATAACTAAATAAGGATATGGGATTATAGGTGGCGGGGGCAAGTCAATCCATCCTCTTACTTTAACTACGAGCCTGCTTCATTTACTATCGGTTATACTATCCCTTCTCAATCATATTCCCTTAGAAGCACTATCGTTAAAGGTTGAACTCTGAACCAGAAAGAGTAGCTCTAATTTTAAAATACTTCTAGATATATGGTCAATGGATTAATAAATGCCACAAATTACATGGGTTCCCACTTCACTTCAAGTTCATCAAGGGTTTTGTAGAAGGGTGTTGTGGAGCTTCATTGTGAAGTAGAGTCGCTACCCATAAGTGGATTTTTAAAATTCTGGAGCTATACATAATGTGACTATATGCGGAGATCCTCTTTCAAAATTTATCTTCGCGTAATCCCTTATATTATCACATTTCCTAGTGGTTACAATGTAAAGGTCACTTCTATAAGCTCTCTCACCTTCTTTTCATTTGTCTTGCATCATGTGTTGTTTACCTGTAATCTTCAATGAGTTATTATCTCAATTTCTCAACTAGTTATCCAACTATATGATCTGATTTAATTAACCTCACTTTATGTACTCTACAAGTGCCCTGAGAGTGGGCAAATTTTCCCTTTACTACAGACTCCTAATGTCTTCAACTCTGTTTAAGCTTGTTGATTCCAAGTGGTGCTCTTAATTATGCTGCCTTACTATCTATTTTTATCTAGTAACTTTCCTTGTGAATCTAATTTTATGCCTTATGGAATCAAGGGTTGGGGTATGTTCCTTTTGTTATGATAAAAAGATATTGCTCGCACTCCTTGTGAGATTTTCTCCTAAACGATCATCTACCTGCTCTGCTTGTCCACGTGACAAGGTAACTGGGGTTACTCTTCTCCGATAAGTGCATCAAGACTTCTCACCCTTTCATAATTATTCATATGGTCACTTCGAGGCCTTATTCTACACTAGCTCGTAATGATTTTAAGTACTCTCCCGCCATTGTTGACGATTATCTAGGGCTACGAGGGATTGTCTCATGGGTTCCAAAAGTAATGATTTTCCTTAAAGTTCAAGCTTAAATTGCCATGATTTCAAATCAAAGTGTGTCCCCTTTACAAAAGTGTTAAATGGGTCGCATTTGATGAGGTTATGTGACTTTCTGCTCACTCGGCTTCTAGGAGTATTGACAACGTCATGGTCATGTATGGGAAATTTTGCTACCTCTGGCATTCCACCGCATTGGGAAGGGGTAGATTGTTCGAATTATGATAACCTCATAAGTAGATGACTTCTTTTCCATCCTCATGCGCTTGTGGCATAGAGTCCTTGTGTCGCTTATTGTTAGGAGTGAAATCAAATTCCACGTATTTCATTTGCGGCCTCAATCACACCCATGTTGCAAGAGTCTTACCATTTGAGCTCAACTATTTACCTTACACTCAGAGACACAGCTGGTGTATCCTACTTGATCAGTTCTTTAAAGTCTCAAGTTCACATACATGGTATCCACCTTATCTAAGAATACTAGTTACCACTATGCTTCACTTATCTGATAATTGATGTAGTCACCTGGATTAAACCATGTCGGCATCGTTAATATAGATCCTCGTGTCTCTTAGCATATAACCTCATAAAATACTCTGCTCAGCACATTAATGGATTCCTGAATAATTCCAGCCCAATCTTGAACTCCGTTGCTCCTCACTGTATTTGGCCTATTTGGTATTGAAGGTTCAAATGTGTCAAAGTCACCCTGTGATCTCATATATTCAGTAGGTAATTTTATGGTCAATTTATTATGGCACATCTTAGAGTACTCATGAAGGTCACCACGGGTTTAGTTTGGGTGTTCGCATAGAGATTTAGAATTCAGGAGGGTGAACCGGTTATTCTCAAAATTTTCCCCAGTAGATGTTATGTGAATTGATAACGAAGGGTACATAAGCGCATTTCCCATTAGGTTGCACTAGGAGTATGATGTTTCTCATGTATTTGTGTTTTCATATGTCTATGTCTAAGAAGGTAGTTGGAAGATCCTTTGTGTATCATTTTGGTGTAGATTATTGAAGGTGGAGTTAATGGGTAGTTAACTTATGCGAGGTATCTAGTTGTCATCCTTGTTAGGTAAGTTTAAGGGTTGAGATTGCTTCCGTGAATGTGTAATGGCAAAGCTTGTAAGTGGAGGGGGCCACCTTGAAGGCCGAAAGTGTCGTGGAAGGAAAATGTTTTCGCTTGGTTGTATATCAATTAGTTTTGACCTGAAAGGTACCTTATAGGTGTTATGATATGAAAATGTGCAGTCCATGTTCAGGTGTCATTATGATAATGTAGTTCTTGTGATGCTGAGAATTAGTGTTATGGGTATATACATTGTGATGCTTTGTCGAGTTATTGATGAGTTTTTAGGATGGTTTTGGGTGATTTTCTAACAGGTGGATAGGCCTAGTTACAAAGGAGATATTGCCGAAATTTCTGAAAAATTTGGGAGTTAGTCAAAATTTAAGGACTTAGGGTAGGATAGAAAAGAGATATGTTATGCTAGGTATTTGGGTCGGGCTCTATCTCTCATTCGAGGACGAATGAACCTAAGCGAGGGAGAATGTAAGGCCCCAGAAAATTTTGCTAAGCAATATAGGATTCAGGGTGCCAGGTAGACTAATTGTAATATTTTATGTGCTTTAAATATGATGTAAATGAATTGGATGTGGTGAATAAGTGTATGAGTCATATAATAAGTGATGCAAGGTTCAAGGGGGAGCCTAAGGCTAAGCCAAATGGGAAAATTTCATCATAGGCTAAAATTTCAAAGGTATTTGCACTAGTCCACATTTTGAACGAGAATATCTAATTATATATAAGGTATTAGGTGATGAAAAACCTATCCAATGAAAGGTATTTGAGTCTAGTTTCCAATGATTCAAACCATTCGTCATTTGGACATTCCTACGCAAAGTCATGATCAAATTACCAAAGGCTGGAAAAATGCGATCCTGTGTCAAATCTGCGATCGCATTTCAGGTCGCATTTTTGACTCTGCGATCGCAGATCTGTCGCAGAATGGGCCAGTGTATCCCAGTTTTGGGCACCTATTTTGCGATGCATTATGCGGCCAGCATTCTCGTTTTGCGGTCCATTCTGCGATCGCAGACCCGGTTCCGGAGACTTATTTTTCCTATTTTTATAACCCGACCCCATTTCCATAAATAGGTTTAAGGGCTTCATTTGGGGTTATTTTCTACTGGTTTTAGAGAGAAATGAGAGCATATAGAGAGAGAAAGAAGGGGCCTAACTTCATAATCATCCAAATCTTGCTCAAGTCTTCAAGAATCAAGAAAGATAATCATAGATTGTCCTCCATCCGGGTAAGCCCTACTTCCAAAAATTCCATGCAAGAGGTTAAGGGTTCAAATATGTGGTTGGGGTTAGAAATAGGCCATGCATATAGGACTAAGTTGTAGTATGTGATGTTAAAGAACTAATTTGGGTAGTTCATGTTAAAATTGGTTGAGGGAAGAAGGAATTACCATTTCTAAACCTTGTAGTCTACTTCACATGTTAGGTGTTTGATGAAATTCCTAAGAGAGTTACACCATGGGTAATCTTCGTAATTATTAATCGATTTTCGCTATCTCCTTATAGATTGTTATGGCTAGAGGTGTTGGTGTATTGTCTAAGCTTAAGGAAAAGCTCTTTGAGGTATGTATGTCTAACTTTAACCCTTGTATAATCCCCTTGTTGTGGCGAGCATACAGTATGTGTACTTGTATGAAAATATGTGAATTTACTGTCTTAGTTAATTGCCACTCCACTGTGTTATATGAGGTTGTGAACAGTTATTTGGTGTGCGTACCTTAATATGTGCAAAGCTTGTAATTGTTTGAGGTTATTGATATGAAACGATGTAAATAAGTTGAACGATTATGGCAATACCGTGTACATGAATTATTACTTGGTGAAAATTAGGGTGCCTTGGGCCCAAATAAACGAATTGTTGATGTGAACTTGTGCTCCTTGAAAGGAGGATTCTTCTGATGTAATTGTTTGGGATTGAAATATGAAATATTTGGTTGCCACCCCGTTGTGTTAGATAAGATTATAAATTGTGTTTGGCATGTCTACTTTATTATGAGAAAAACCGGTAATTGTCTGAAGCTAATGATGTGAAGTCTTATAAATAAGTTGACAGTTATGACAACATTTCGTATATGAAAATCCTGCTTGATGAAAGTTTGGGGTGCTTTGGGCCTAAGTAATTGAATTGTAAATGTGAATTTGTGATCCTTAAAAGGAAAGTTCTTATAATGAAATTGTTAGTTGTTGTTGTTGTTGTGATGAAATTATTGGTGGTGCTGTTATGAAATATAAATTGTCAGGCGAGGTCGGGTTGCGCGCCGCAACACGAAGTAATAAGGTGTGGGTTGTGGTGATAAGGGTGGCCGAGGTAATAATGGTGGAAAAGTGATTTTTATCACTATTGATATGAAATTGATGAAACTCGTGAATATGGTGGTGGTGGAAAGGAAAAAGGAGAGATTGTAAAATTGTTGACTTTGATTGTCTCTTTCCGTGTGTTTTGATTGTTGATCCTATTACTGTCCTTCTTCTTATCTGTGTATTGGTTGATTGTACTTGGGATAAAGTTTGTTCATACATACTAGTACTATTCCACAGTAGTAACGTCCCTTTTGTCGTGGGCGCTACATCTGTTATATGGATGTAGGTGGTTCCATAGCAGGTAGCTCAGCCCGCCGTTAGAGGTACCTCCTCTTCATCTCTCCAGCAGTTGTGGTGATCCCCTCTTCTCCCCGGGGCCGTGTGTGGATTATTCCACCCTCTTTTGCTTATGTTGTAAAGGTATAGCTGGGGCCTTGTTACCGACAAGTTATGTAAAATCCCTAGTATTCGTAGAGGCTCCGTAGACATGATGTGGGTGTATATATGTATTTTTGGGTAGTAACAGTACGTACTCGAAACAGTGGATCATGTTGGAAAAATACGTATGTATTATGTATTTTTGAATATCAATCGTTGAAATGATAAAAGAGGAAACAAATGGAGATATGTTGCAAAATGTACTTTGAAACTAAAACCGGCTAACTCACATGAAATAATGCATGTTATGAACGCGGGGCAATACATTGGGCAGAAAAGGCAATCCAGGTCCGCTTGACTGGGTTCACCCGGTTAGGCGCCGGTATCGTCCCCCAGTTTTGGGGCGTGACAGGCACGGAATGTCCCCTCGTGCATGAATAAATAGTCACTCGGCACGGAATATCCTCTCGTGCATAACCTCACAATCACTCGGCACAGAATGTCCCCTCGTGCATAAATAAATAATTACTCGGCACAGAATGTCTCCTCGTGCATAACCTCACAATCACTCGGCACAGAATGTCCCCTCGTGCATAAATAAATAATTACTCGGCACAGAATGTCTCCTCGTGCATAACCTCACAATCACTCGGCACAGAATGTCCCCTCGTGCATAACATCACAATCACTCGGCAAGGAATGTCCCCTCGTGCATAACATATATAAAAACAACAATTTGACAGGAAGATTCAACAATAAGAAACCTTAAATGCACAGAAATATTCAACAAGAATTCTCCCGTCCCAGCAAGGGACTCAGCTATAACCAATCTCACTCAGAGGTATAAATTAACAAATAATCCTCAACCGAACGAATAATCAATAACATTCTACCTCATGAATTAACCTCAATGTATAACTTCCAGAATGACAATTAATTCATAACCCAGAGAATATCAAAGAACACCATATAAGTCATCAAGTTCGACTCACGGGCATGCTTGACCACAACACATGGGTGCCCGTCACCTCACCTATACGTTGGACATGGAATAACACATAGCAAATAAGACTCTATACCTATTCCTTCAAGCTAAGGTTAGGCCAAACACTTATCTCGGTTCCAAGAATGCAAATCGAGCCTCTCGCACCGCTTTTCCTCTCGAATCAAACTTTGAAACAATCGTATCTAGACACAATTGACTCAATGACATCAATAATTACTCAAAATTCAATTCCAAAGCCTAATTATAGATTTTCCAACATTCTTCCAAAATTTCCAAAATTCGACCCCGGGACCGCTTGGTCAAAACACGAGGTTCGGACCAAAACCCGATTATCCATTCCCCCACGAGCCCGAATATATAATTTGTTTTGAAATCCGAACCCAAAACGAGGTCAAATCCCCAAATATTCAAAAAGCCCTAACTTTACCCAAAAACCCAATTTCTACCCTTTATTCCCATGATTTTAGGCATAGAATCTACTAATTGTTGATGAAATCTGAAGAAAACGAGTTGGAGATTACTTACCTAAAAGGTTATGGTGATGGAGTTCTTCAAAATTCGCCCAAGGAGTTGTGGAGAAGAAGAAGGTAGTTGAAAAATGTGAAATCCCGTATTAACATTCTATTTTGGGACTTTTTAAATAATTGGGCGAAAATACTCGTGCGGTCGCGAAGAAGGAAATGCAATCGCGGTTGACTGGGCTTTACACTCTGCGGTCGCGATTGGACGAGTGCGATCGCGAAGGAGCTTGAACCCCCACCCCTACGATCGTGGACAGGCCTATGTGATCGCATAGAGCATCTACCAGCCCCCCCTCCCCCCAGCTCACCTATACACCAGTGCGGTCGCAGCCCCCCTTGTGCAGTCGCATAAGGTAACTGACCCCTTCCCCCTCTCAAAGCTATGCGATCGCGACTATACCTATGCGATCGCATAGAGTAAAACACCAAACACCAGAACAACCTATTACACAGATTTTTCCTAAGTGTTGCACCCCGACGCCTACCCGAAACTCACCCGAGCCCTCGGGGCTCAAAACCAAATATACACACAACCTCAAAACCATCCTACAGACTTATTCGGGTAATCAAAACACCAAATTAACATCATAAACATCGAATTAAACCTCAAAATCTATAAAAATTCTCAAAACTTCATTACCTTTCAAATTTTCCATTTTAAGTCCAAATCGTCCGTTTCTTACCAAATTTCACTGATAACACATAATAAACATATTGAACCTGTTCCGGGATCCGTAACTATAATACGGGCCCGTTATCACAGGTTTCACATCAAATCTCATTTTCAAAGACCTTAATATTTTTCAGAAAATAATTTTCTTTAAAAATACATTTCTCGGACTTGGGACCTCGGAATTCGATTTCGGGCATACATCCAAGTCCCATATTTTCCTACGGACTCTGGGACCGTCAAATCACGGGTCCAGGTCCGTTTACCAAAAATATTGACCAAAGTCAACTTTATTCAAATAATTATTGTAAATTCATCCTTTTATTAATTTTCCACATAAAGGCTTTCCGGCTACGCACATCGAGGTGATATAAACGGAGGCTTTTAGGGCCTCGGAACACAGATTTAGTTAAAATTACACGGGATGACCTTTTGGGTCATCACAATATCATTTAAATATTTCTTATGGAAATAGATAGCGAGAATTTATATTTTCTGTAGCACTCCAGAAATTTTGAAGTGCTTCAAGGCTATTTACAAGATTGCCGCATTCTATTTACATTAATTTACGAGTGAACAAGTACTATTAGTACGAAAGATGTCTCTTGAATATGATAATGAGTGTACAATGTATAATAGAAGGGATACATGGTCTAAGTAGAGCCCTCAGGTCTTGCCTTTTAAATAGACCAAAGAGTATTGAGTATAATAGTAGGGATCATTTTTATGTAGGCCATATCTCTGCGCTCCTCTACTTCGCCGAGGTCTTGCCTTCTGTTTTCATCATTGTTTGGTCCACTCTCATTGGAGTATATCAGGCTTGGCTCTCCGACTTCGACCGGTATAACTGCAGCAGTCCCATAGACCAATGAGTATTGAATTTCTCTTGTGCTCATTTTGGCGTGGTGTGATATGCTCGTAGCACTTACGGTAGTAGTTCTGACCACAATCCCTTGGCGTCTTCTAGTTTCTTTTTCATGATGTTTAATATTGTTTTGTTGGAGGATTCGGCTTGGATGTTGCCTGAAGGATGATATGGCGTGGAGAGTATTCGCTTGATGTGCAATTTTTCAAAACATTAGGCTGTCTTCTTCCTAGTGAATTGTGGTCCGTTATCACAGCTGATCTCCTTGGGGATGCCGAAGCGGCATATAATATTCCTCCATATGAATATGATGACTTCTTGTTCACGTATTTGGGCAAACGCACCTGCTTCTACCCATTTGGAAAAGTAGTCAGTTAAAACCAAAAGGAAACGCACATTACCTCGTCCTGCTGGAAGTGGTCCCACTATGTCCATTCCCCATTTTATGAACGACCATGGAGATGTGACTGAGTGAGGTGTTCGCCCCCTTGGTGTATCATGGGGGCATATTTCTGGCATTGTTCGCTTTTTTTGACGAAGTCGCTGACTTCTTTCTTCATGGTGGGCCAATAATAGCCAGCTCGTATGAGGCATCAGATGAGGGATCGGTTACTGGTATGGGCACCGCAATGGACTTCGTGTACTTCTTCAAGGACGCGTCTTGTTTGGTTGGGTCCTAAGCGCTTTGCTAAGGGACCGCCGAACGTCCTTTTGTATAAGTCGTTGTCGATGATCTTGTACCTGGCTGCATGCATTCGAAGTTTTTTGGCTTCTTTTTTGTCTGATGAAAGTGTTTCTTCCTGCAAGTATGTTATAATACAGTTATGCCAGTCCCAAGTTACGTTTACAGAGTGTACCTCAAGTTGGTCTATTGACGAGTGGAGTAGGGTGACCACGTTCTCCTTTCCATTTATGCTTTTCGTTGCTGCTGCTAATTTAGCGAGGTCGTCTGCCTCTATGTTTTGAGCTCGAGGTACTTGATCGAATTGCCATTCGTCAAATTATGGTAGTAGTTTATGAATTTCTTCTTGGTACTTTTGTATCCTTTGCTCCTTGATTTGGTAAGTCCTTGTGACTTGGTTGACGATGAGTTGTGAGTCGCATCGAAGGATGACTCGTCGTTCTCCATACTTGAGGGCTAGTTTTAGTCCTGCAATTATAGCCTCGTACTCATCCTCGTTATTGGTCATATCGGGGCACCGTATGGACTGGCGGATAACTTCGCCCGTTAGGACCTCGAGTACGAGTCCCAGTCCAGAACCTGACGCATTAGAAGCGTCATCGGTGTATAAGACTCGGGTAAGTTGGGAGCAGTACGAGAAGTTTCCTGCTCGACTTCACGCATTATCTTGGCGCTAAAGTCGGCGACGAAGTCTGCTAGTACCTGCGACTATATCATCATTCGCGGCTGATATGTGATATCGTGATCGCTCAGTTCGATGGCCCATTTAGCCAGTCTCCCCGATAGTTCAAGCTTATGTAGAATGCTTCTTAGGGGGAAGGTCGTGACCACCGATATCAGGTGACACTGGAAATAAGGTCTAAGCTTTCGTGAAGCTATGACCAATGCCAGAGCCAACTTTTCGAGGTGGGGGTACCTCGTTTCGGCATCGACTAGGGTCTTGCTAATATAATAAATTGGAGATGGCATACCTTTGTTTTCACGGACCAACACTGCACTTACCGCTACTTCTGATACGACCAAGTATATCAGGAGGCGTTCGCCGGGTTCTGCCTTGGCGATTAGTATAGGCGGGGACAAATATGCCTTTAGTTCTCTTAAGGCCTCTATGCATTCTTAGTTCCACTAGAGCCCGTTGTCTTTCTTGAGTACGTTGAAAGATTTGTGGCATCTATCGGAGGATCATGAGATGAATCTCGATAGGGAGGTTATACGGCCAGTCAACTTTTGTACATGTTTCTTGCTGGTTAGCACTTAAGGTATTCCTTCGATATCTATGATCTGGTCAGGGTTAACTTCGATGCTTTGTGACACCAGGAAGCCGAGGAACTTGCTTGAGGTTACGCCGAAAGCACACTTTTTGAGGTTTAGCTTCATACCGTACTACCTCAGTATATATCGAAGGCCTCTTTTAGGTGGTCGATATGATCTTCTTTCCTTTTGGATTTGACCAACATATCATCTATATATACTTCCATTGTTTTGTCGAGCTGGTTCTTGAATATCTTGGTAACCAGCCTTTAAGAGGTTGCTCCTACATTTTTCAACACAAATGGCATGACTCTATAGCGGTACGTCCCCTGATGAGTTATGAAAGTGATCTTTTCCTGGTCCTCCTCCTCCATGAGGATTTGGTTGTATCTCAAATAGGCGTCCAGGAAGCTTAGCACCTCGTGCCCTGCCGTCGCGTCGATGAGTTGGTCGATGTGTGGAAATGGAAAAGAGTCCTTTGGGCATGCTTTCTTTAGGTATGTGAAGTCCACGCACATGCGCCATTTCCTGTTTTTATTCTTTACCGTGACTACGTTGGGGACCCATTGATGGTATTTGGACTCTCTGATGGAGCAGTTGGCAAGTAGTTTCTCCACCTCTTCGCGGACGGCCTCATTGATTGCGGCGTTGAATTTTCTTCTCATTTGTCACACTGGTGGGTAGAATGGATCTACATTAAATTTGTGCGTGGCGATGTCTTTAGGGATACCTGGCATATCTGCATGGGAGAAAGAGAATAGATCTGCATTGTCAGTTAAAAACTTATGAAATTTACCTGGTTCGGAGAGTTTATGGACGATGTACGCCTTTTTGTTGAGGTCGTTTTTGTCTATTTGGAGTGGGTCAAGGTCTTCTACCATTGACCCCGTGGCATTCACGATGTCGGGGTCATTGATGACATCGTTTGGTTAGTCGGGTTTGGGTCCAGACTTTGGTAATTGCTATGCTTCCGAGCCAGTTCCTTTTAACTGTTAAGTGTACATACAGTCTTGGGCGATGAGATAGCATTCTTGGGTCGTGTGTTGTTCGCCTCGAATGCTGAATATCCCCCATGGAGTAGGGAACTTGATTACTTGATACAAGCTGGATGGGATGGCTCTCATAGGTTGTATCCAAGGTCGCCCTATGATGGCGTTGTAAGATGTGTCCTGGTTCATGATGTGGAACGTTGTCTCTAGTGTGGACGCCCCCGGCGAGGACGTGTAGCGTTATTTATCCTGAGGTTCGCTCAACTGCACTGTTAAAACCTGTTAGTGTTATGCAGCGTGGTACTATCTTGTCCTCGAGTCTCATTTGTGCGAGAACTCGAGGGTGGATAATACACGTGCCGATTCCATCATCTACCATTATTCTTTTTACATAGGTATCTAAAATTTGTAAGGTAATGACAAGAGCATCAAAGTGAGGAAAAGTCAAACCGTGGGTATCTGACTTATCGAAGATGATATTGTCTTCGAGGTCGTCATACCGTTCATGGGTGATCGACCGCTTCAGTTTATGCGTGGTGGTGAACTCACGTAGTTGATTGCGGCTTCGTCGCCTCCGCCGATGATCATTTTGGATGGTGCGGGCCGGGGAGGGTGGCTTTAGGGGACCTTGGTGTTCTCGTTCTCGGTCGAAGTTGGCTCTTCCTCGGTCGCTCATCAGTTCTTTTAGGTGTCCTTGGTTGAGAATGTTCACAATTCGTCGCAGTCCTCGGTCTTGTGACCTCGCTCCTGGTGGAACTCACATAGGGCATTCACTTTCTGGTGCTTGGGTCGGACTTCATTTTTTGCGGCCACTTTACCTTCGGGTCGAGCTTCTCCAGTGCGTACACTATTTCTGAAGGGGAAACACAAAAATTGTGAGTGGATAAGAATGGAGGCATACCTCTTTTGTTTCGTTGAGTCCCTATGTTTGTCCTGGACGGCCCTTCTGTATGGCAAGGAGATGGTGGGATAGCCGCTCTAACGTATGGTTGGTGCCTGTCCTGGTTGGGACATGGACCTGAGTGGTCTCTTCGGTTATCATTGCGGAGGTCTCTCCTCGACTCTATTTATACTGACGTTAGTCGTTGAGGTCATCCTCGTCTGCTCTTACCTCGGCGCAATAAGCGTTGTGAGTTTCTTCCCAAGTGGTGGGGGGATATTTCATGAGCCTGCTCAATAATTTTCTGGTCGCCCTCGACCTATTCCTGTTCAACCTATTCTGGAAAGCTGTCGCAGCCATTCCTTTTGATACATTTGGCAAGTTCATTCTAACTCTGTTGAATCGGGCGAGGAATTCCCTGAGTCCTTCGCCAGGCGACTGTCTAACGACAAGATATCGTTCACTCTGGCCTCCCCCTTCTTATCCCCTGTGTGGGCGGTTACAAACTTGTTGGACATTTCCTCGAACATTGTTATTGACCGTGCTGGTAGCTGTGAATACCATGTTAAGGCTCTTCCGTTAGGGTTTCGCCGGACTTCTTCAGCAATACCGATGGTACCTGTTCCTTTGAGAGGTCGTTACACTTCACCGCTGTGACGTAATGAATGATGTGATCTTCGGGATCTGTTGTGCCATCATATATTCTCAAATATGGTGGCATTTTGAAGGTTTTGGGTATGGCATACGGGGTTGCCTCTTCACTATATGGTTGTTCGACGAATTGGTCGACGTCCCGTTTAGGAAGGAGTTTTGGGGCGCCTGGTATCTTGTCGACCCTTTCTTGATGCTCTTTCATCTGGTCTCGGAGTGCTTTGCTTTCATTTTCCATTTCTTCCATCTTCTTCAGTATGGCTGCGAGTGCGTCATTGCCTGCATCAACAACCATGTTAGTATTACCTGTTGGGCGGGGGGGCGTGTTGCTCGTTAATGGCTGTTGTAGCATCTGCTTGTGCAGTGTTTTGACTTGCTCCCTGAGCGGGTTTGTCAAGGAAGTTGCTTAGTGTGCTTGTCAGCCATACTTTTAGTAGCTTTTTCACTACTGGTGGTGCTTCTTCGGTTGTGAACGTGGAAGCCCCCCTTTCTCGCGCGACGGTTACACTTCCATGACGGGGGAGGTGAACCACTGCCCTGGTGTAACGCTTGGCGTTGCATATTCCTCTCCTTCTCCATCGACCTCGTTGATGGTATTCATGAGGTTGGTAGTGACATCTGCTATGACTTTTAGCCTTTCTTCTCCTTTTCCTGCCATTGTTAGTTCGTGTGAACGAAAAAAGATAATTGTTGTACGTGTGTTTCTTTTAGATCTAGCAGAAACTAAAGATTTTAACTAGTAAGTCCCTACAGACGGCGCCAAATTATTTTATAAAAAATGTATTAACCTTTTCTTTAAGCGAATTAATAAATAAGATAAGGGGTAAATCCTAGTTATACTTAATGATCGCTAGATCTGGAAGTTTGATAAGTAAGAGAGATTAAATTATGCGCCGCAATAGCGAATACAAACCAATCGTGTACAATGATTATCAATGAATGTTCCAAGAGGTGTATAGAATAAATGCATGCAATGGCAGTAAATGTAATAAAGAGGAATGTATCACTCAAATATTGAAAGATTTCGGCGAATCTTCTCCCTGTCAGCAACGTGGATAATATAAAATGTGAATGAACACAAGATTCTTGGATCTTGTGGACGAAAAGATATTCTAGAAAAAAAGAATCAATGGAAAAGACAAGCTTTGTATATTCTCTGTAGCCAACTTTACAAATGTGTTTTTCTCAGAAGGTTCAAGATCCCCCTTTTGTTCTTTTTCTCTTCCTATTTATAGAGAACATTCTTTAGAAACCCTAAAAAAATACAACCAAAGAAATATTCAAATGGAATATTCCCTTTCCCTACCCTAAACTCATCTTACCGTTGCTTTCTTGTAACCTCTACCCGACCACGACGTTAGCTTCTCCTGAGAGAGACCCTTCGTCACTAAAGCATGATTCTCTTAGACTTCGACCTCGACCAATAAGGTTATCAAGTCAAATTCAAATTTTGACCAATACACTCTCTCCACGACCTCCATTGTTGCTCAGCTTGAGCTCGAGTAAGGTCGTATTACGTGTAATCAACACACTTAGGGGTCGTTTGGTATGAGGTATAAGAAGGTATAAGGGTGGTATAAAAATTTAATACCAACTTAATACCCTGTTTAGTTAGCAAACCGGGTATAAGTTATCCTGGTGTTAATTTTAATACTAGGATAACTTATACCTTATAGAAGGTGGGGTAATTAGCACCAGTATAACTTATACCTTCTTCTTAGAAATTATGCAATTGTCATTCTTAATACAACATATCAAACAATGAATAAACAACAATCTCAGCATAACTAATCCCAGCATAACTTATCCAAATATAACTTATACCGGCATAAATCGTATTCCAACCAAACGACCCTTAGGAGTCGTTTGGTATGAGGTATAAGAAGGTATAAGAGTGGTATAAAAATTTAATACCACCTTAACATCTTGTTTGGTTAGCAAACCAGGTATAAGTTATCATGGTGTTAATTTTAACACTGGGATAACTTATACCTTATAGAAGGTAGGGTAATTAACACTGGTATAACTTATACCTTCTTCTTAGAAATTATGCAATTGTCATTCTTAATACAACATATCAAACAATGAATAAACAACTATCCCAACATAACTAATCCCAGCATAACTTATCCTAATATAAGTTATACCGGCATAACTTATACCGATATAAATCGTATTCCAACCAAACGACCCCTTAGATGTTAAATTGTGTCTTGTATAAATGCCACAAATTACTATTGAAAACTGAGTCACCCAAATATGGCAATCCGCCTTCGCAACTAATAAGCCAAAAGAAGTCTTGGTGACAAAATTAACTGTCCCTTTCGTTACCTTTGCACCTTTAAAGCGTGTGACAAAATGCAGCAATAGACACTAAAATTGTTCAATTTTCCCAACTGTAACTGGAATCCGTTGCCAAGAAAATATAAGCATCATTAGATGGCTATGTAATTATGAGCATTAAATCAAATGTCAGTAATCAAGTCCACTCATACTATACAAAAATCTGATATATATAATTACAACGTAGTAAAAAAGGTCCTAATAGTTCTAACAAGTGTAAAAATCAAGCCATTTCCATTTCCCGTTTACCAGCAATGCATTCGGAACTGTTACCAGCACTGATCGGTCTCCCAGTTTCGGCAAGTATAGCCGGAATATAAACCGACGCTACGGCGTCTTTGGTTCCAAAGGCGCCGATCATATTCCGCGCGCTTTTCAGGATCTGATAGAGTGCAGTAAGCAGCATGAATCCTCATGAACTCGTCTGCTGATGTGTCCTTCTGATCAATTGCAGCAACATCAGGATGGCAAACTCTAGCCAATCTCCGATACGCAGCCTTGATCTCCGCGCTCGTGGATCCTATCGGAATTCCGAGAATTTCGTAAAACGAAGCCGGAGAAGCAGAAACAGCTGGCACGCACCGGGCCACAGAACCGCAGGTCGCGGCGGAAATGGAGAAGGAACCGGATTGCCGGAATCTGACGCAAGACGGTGATAGAACAGAATTATCGCCGGAGGCAAACGCATTGGCTGCCGTTGGCGGTGGTGATTGGCGGAAAGAGGCGGAAATCATTGTAGAGGTGATGTGAATTTTGTAGGAGGGGGTTTAATTTTGATATGAATAATGTGAAATATTGAAAGCGGTTGTATATAGATCTGTGACGGATGTAATAAGTGGGCAAAGAAGTATAACTGCACCCCACTGATTTCGGCTCAATCCGTTGAACCAATCTTTCAGATTTTTTATGCACCAATGATGTAAGTACTTCCTCCTTTTTTCAATTTATATATGATAGTAATTTGATTTGGGAGTTTAAGAAGGAATCTTTTTTTAAAACTTAAAGGTCTTGAAAGCTTAAGGGGTAAAAAATTTATGTTAAAGTTTAAGGGGTAAAAAATTTATGTGAAAGTTTATGGAAATTATGATATTTGTGTTATCTAAATTGAAACGGAAGAAATAGCATTTACTCAAATATAATGGCAGTAACTTCAATAGGTAGCCTAAAATAAATATTTAGTAACCCATTATGGAAAGTAGCATTAATCGCAGTAAAGTTATATGTTTTACATTTGATACTATAAATTTTTATTATATCTAGCTAAAATCAGTAAAGTTTGTAAAAATTACCTTATAGAATAGAAGAGGTTATATGGACCTTTGGGTATATATATATATAAGGATGTAGGATAAATACCTGCGATATTTATTTTAAATTGAACAATAGAGTTAAGGTCATTTTAAGTTTTTAACATTAACGGCTTGTTCACATTTTTTAAAAGCATATTAACTCTTTTTCTATCAGTTTCAATACTTCTATTAAAATATAATTATTGATTTATAAAATTAATTTTAGTAGTTAACAATAATATGTAGTATTTAATACTTATTAACTATATTTAATCAGTTACAACTTGTTTGGATGGTCGTTACCTATTGTATTGTATCGTATTGTTACTTTAAATACGATGTTTGTTTTGGTTGTTACTAATTTTATTATATCGTATCGTTAAATCCGTCGTTACGTAACGACGAAATGTGTCACTTTATGTAACGACTAATTTGGCATGGTTGAGTCATTATCTTGTCTTTTTCTCTTATTTCACCCTTCACTATTATTAAATAATTTTATTTTATCACTTATCCTACCTTTTTATATAATAAATTTATCCCGTATTATAATTTTTTTTAATAATATTACAAATCTATTCCTCAAATTGATGGTGCATAATATCAAGAAACAACGGTAAACGATACAATCTATCCAAACATTATATTCACCAAACGATACAATACCAATATAATACAATACATTACGAAATAATATATAACGACCATCCAAACAAGTAGTATATAAATTTTGTAGGGAATGCTTAAATGCTTATCCGATCATGGTAGCCCTTATATCGTTTTCTTCTTTTATTATTCAGTCACTCTATCCAGTTATTATTTGGTGAGTCAGCAAAGATCTTTCCTTTTCATGGCCTTTCATTTTTAATATTGTCAGAGCTGCTTATCCATTCATCAATGCGGAAGATGTCGGTATAATCGTTGCTGCCTCACTAATCCATAACATAATATTTTCTTTTCTAAATAAAATAAAATATCTTATGTACTATATAGACAATTCACCTGTGAGGATCCGAATCATAATATTGAAAATTAAAGTTGTTTGCTTTGTTTAAGCGACTGCACATAAATTACTGCTTTGATCGAATATTACTCCCTCCGGTTAAGTAGACCTTTTTTCTTTGACATAACCCTTAATAAAACACAAATTCCTAAAAATTAAATAAATATTTTGACTAGATAACCCTTAATTAAATTTGTATATTGTTAGCTCGACATATTTGTACATATGGACAACTTTGAAAAAATAAAGTTAATTAATTCTCGATTATATAAAAAGGAGATTTATTTTAGACAAAACTAAAAAGGCCAAAAGTGTTAGGATATACTATAAGCCATGCGTATTGTCATGGTATTCTTTATAGAACAATTATTTATTTACTTGTTTAAATTTAATAAAATTTCATTTTAAATAGATTATGTATTGGTTTGTGTGTCCATTGCTTACATAGTAGATGATTTAGTGTATAAAGTCTAGCTTATACACGGAAGATTAAATTATCGGTTTTTGTAAGTCATAAAGTTAATGTTCACAATCTAATGATGGAATTGGACAAACCATCGAAATGGTTGTAGCACAAGATTAAATATAATTTATCTTGATTATGGGAATGGTCTAATTCCACCTTCTTGTGCTAGTACATTTTATATGTATTGAACGGATCAAGTAGAGATAAGTATTTTATACTGACTTTATAAAATAATTTCTCCAGTCCATTTAATGTACTTATACTCTTAATCTTGATATAATTATTATTAGTTATGTATGTCACTTGTTATTTTGATTTATTAAAAGGCGAGATTCTTTCGTGAGTCAATAAGCCTGGTAAATTGGATAATAATGATATACATTGGCGAAGTAATAATTAGTTGAGAGAACCCATGTCTCGGTTTTGAGATTGATGATACTCCTTTATGAAAACTTATAAGTTTTCATGTGTAAACCCGTCCGGTGGATTTTGTATCCGACACATGAAATAAGTTAAGAGTAAGTCTAAAGGAAGTGATCAATAAATTAAATAGTCAGTATTTTAATTTGATTGATTGGTATCTGAATCTTAACATGGGGAGTTAAATAAGATTTTATGGAAGAATTTCGAAATTGAACTAAGGAGTGCAATTACGAATTTTTAGTGGAATAATTCATAATTTATTATGATGAAAATTAATTTCATAATTTCGAAATTAATATCATAATAGGAAGCCTTGCTAATCAAATTATGTGGTCCCTACTGTGCCTAAATAATAGAAATAGAGGAAACCTTTCCTTAGTGGAAGAAGAAAACCTAACATGCTTTGGAAAAGGTATTTTGACCTAAGAATGCAGCTATATATACATCATATATGGCTGGACGTTTTTCACACAAAAAATCCCACGGTTTCTTCTAGAATTTTGCCCACCCAAAATTCTCTGTTTCCGGATATTGTTTGGGTAACACAGTAGAAGACTGTGGAAAACTGCTGAGGCGTTGCAACTCTGGAACTGGAGAACGATATAGATTTGTTGCGTTCACGCTTCAAGAGCTAATTCGAGTAATCTCTATATGTGCTAATTGTTTAGATTACACGTGAATATGATATTGTATTTGCTTCCGCTGTGAAATATATTTCATCAATTGGTATCAGAGCCTACACACGTCTAATTAAATGATTAGGATGAACCATAAGGATTAATATCATGTTTAATATGCAAGTTTTGAATTACATACAAAGATTATTTTTCTAAAAACCTGCACTGTTTTTGGCGTGATTATCTTTTATGGGTTGTTGTGATTATTCTGAAAAACTTGAAATATCTGTTTATTATTGGTGATATTTAGTTAGAATAATCTGAAAATTGAATTTTTTCATGAAAAACGCATAAACAGTTTTTGGCCGAATTGGGCAGAAAATGGGAGGTCAACTAGTTGACGGACTCCGATTGACCTGAAACTTGACAGGTCCATGCGAAACGGCGCAATGAGAAATACTCATCAGCTTTGCTCATGATGTAAGCCGTTTTTTGGGCTTTCGGGGTCGTTTAGATGGTGTTTTGGCATTTTTTTTAAAATTCTGAATTTTCTTAAAAAACCTGTCTGGTTGTTTAATTCCAGTAGTCGCAGGGATCAATTCCTATGGTCTCCGGGGTTAAACTATAGTGATATAATATTTTTACACGTTGACGTAGGTCTTCTTTCATATCGGATAAAAATATTATGAATAATCACTAGGTTATACTAGTCGTTGATTACTTGTATTTACTCTCCATCTGAGTATGCATGTTGGTTTAATGGGACTAATATATGTTCAATGTTGATAATCACTTGGCTTAAATTAACACTTTACTCTCCATCTGAGTATGACCTGTTTAAATTTATGGAGTGAATAATCTGTCATTATATATGATATTGCAAGAATAGCTTCTTTCCCATCGAACTTTGTTGTTCAAGGTGCATAGATGAATTTTAATATTCAAATCATACAAACTGATTTTGATCTATTTAATTAATTGTCTCCCAGATTAACAATGACTGCTTTCAATCCCCTTACTACTATCCTTACTCAAAATTGTCCTAATTGCTGAAGAGTACAAATTTGTACTCGATGAGGTGTGTCCAGAAAAACCTGGAAATGATGCAACAGATGATGAACAAAAGGCTTACCAGAAATGGATCAAGGCTGATGAGATGGCGCGGTATTACATTCTGGCATCCATGTCGAATGTTCTACAACATTAGCATTAGTCGATGGAGACTACTTATGACATTCTGGGAAATCTCAAAGAAATGTTTGGAGATCGGAATCGTGGGGCTAAGCAGACTGCCATGAAAGCTCTTCTGAACACCAAAATGATTGAAGGTTCATCGGTTAGGGACCATGTTCTAAAGATGATGAGTCTTCCGAATGAACTGGAGGTCCTTGGAGCCAACATTGATAAGGACACGCAGGTTGAAATGATCCTGCAGACTTTGCCTGACAGTTTTAAGTAGTTTCGCATGAATTATAATATGAACAAAATGGATTTGTCCCTTGCGAAATTGTTGATTGAGCTGCAGTCGGCAGAGACTATTATCAAGTCACAAGCTCCTCCTGTGGCATTGAATTTTGAGGCAGGTTCTTCTTATAAGCCGAGAGGTGCGCAAAACAAGAAAAAGACTCAAAACCCCTCTGTTGGTGGCGCAATTGCTGGTGTGAAAAAGGCTAAGGGCAAGTGTTATCACTGCAAGCAGCCTGGGCATCATAAGAAGCAATGTCCAAATTATCTGGCCAAGCTGAAAAATAAACCAGGTAATTTACATCTACTTGTCGTTGAAACATTTTTAGCGGTTGTTTCTATCATGTCATGGTGTGTAGATTCGGGAGCCACTAATCATATCTGCACTTATTTGCAGGGGTTTCAGGTAACGCGGCAACTAAGTAGAGGAGAAATCAATGTTTATCAAGCAGACGGTTCGGCAACCCCAGCTTTAGCATTAGGAAATATTAGTATTTTGTTTGGTAGTGGTAGAGTTTTAGCTTTAAAAGGCACATTATATGTACCTTACGTTAGAAGGAATTTAATTTCGGTTTCTATCGCTATGAGAGATGGTTATGATTTTAATTGTCATGACATTGATAAAGGTGTTATTACTCATAATAAACGTTATCTCTCTTCGGCTACATTGATTAATGGTCTTTTTGTTGTTGACTCTATTCCTAAACCGTTAAACACTAAAGAACTTAATTATGTTGATTTACCAAATAAGAGAAAACGTTCTCCTGAATTGAGTGAAACATATTTATGGCACTTGCGTTTGGGTCATATAAATCTAAACAGAATTTCAAGGTTGGTCAAAGATGGACCTTTGAGTTCATTGAAAGTGGAGGCACTACCAACATGCGAATCTTGTTTAGAAGGAAAAATGACAAAACGAAATTTCCCCTCTAAAGGAAATCGAGCAAGTGATAAATTAGAATTAATTCATTTTGATTTGTGTGGTCCAATGAACGTCCAGGCAAGAGGTGGTTTTGAGTATTTTGTGACTTTCACAGATGATTACTCAAAATATGGATATGTTTATTTGTTGCGTCGAAAGTATGAATGCTTTGAAAAGTTCAAGCAATTTAAGGCTGATACTGAAAAACCACATAATAAGCATATCAAGACATTGCGATCTGATCGTGGTGGGGAGTACCTCTCGGTGGAATTCATTGGTTATTTATCAGAATGTGGGATTACATCTCAATTGTCTGCACCTGGAACACCACAACAAAATGGTGTAGCTGAAAGGAGAAATAAGACTCTTATGGAAATGGTTAGATCAATGATGAGTTATTCCAGTTTGCCAGCGTCCTTTTGGGGACATGCCTTAGAAACATCAAATTACGTTTTGAATTTAGTTCCTTCAAAGTCAGTACCTTTGACCCCTACAGAATTGTGGACTGGGCGCAAGCCTAGTCTGCGGCATATTCGAGTTTGGGGTTGTCCAGCACATGTGCTAAAAGGGAAAACGGATAAATTGGAGGCTAGAACGGATGTGTGCGTGTTTGTAGGCTATCCAAAAGGGACGAAAGGTGGTTTATTCTATTGTCCTCAATAAAAGAAGGTAATTGTTAGCACAAATGCCAAGTTTCTTGAAGAGGACTATTTGATGAATCACGTTCCTAGAAGTAAAATCGTTTTACAGGAACTTAGCAAAGGAATGGAAACTCAGTCATCTGATAAACCAAACGACCAGATGAAAACCCCTGAAGTTGATATTGACATACCATTGCATTTTAGTAGTGGGAGAAATGTCAATAGACTTAATGTCCCGCAAGAACAAGTGCCCGAAGTCATACTACCACAAAGTAGTGGGAGTTATGTTGAGCAAACTGCACAACAGGAAGAAGTCGTTGATATCCCTGTGGATAACATGGAGACTCAGGTTCCTGATGAGATTGTGGTTCAACCACAGAATTACAATGATGTAGTTGCAAGTGATGTAGTGCGTAGTTGTAGTGGGAGAGTAATAAGACCGCCAGTTCGTTTTACGCTCTTGGGAGAATCATATGATAGGATCCCCGAGGAGCATACTTCTGAACCTATAAATTACGACCAAGCACTACATGATAAAGATGCCGATAAGTAGGTTGCTGCTATGAAATCAGAGATGGGGTCTATGTACTCTAATCAGTCTGGGATCTTGTAGAACCACCTGATGGGGTTAAACCCATTGGATGCAAGTGGATCTATAAGAAAAATAGAGGTGTAGACAGAAAAGTACAAACTTTTAAAGCAAGGTTGTAGCGAAAGGGTTCACTCAGAAAGAAGGGATCGATTATGAAGAAACCTTCTCACTGATAGCCATGCTTAAGTCTATAAGAATTCTCTTATCCATTGTTGCTCATTATGATTATGAGATTTGGCAAATGGATGTCAAGACAGCCTTTCTTAATGGAAGTCTTGATGAGTGCATCTATATGATGCAACCAGACGGTTTCGTGGAAAGTGGCATGGAACACATGTTGTGTAAGCTTAAAAGGTCCATTTATGGATTGAAACATGCATCTAGGGCCTGGAACACTTGTTTTGACAAGGCGATTAAAACATTTGGTTTGATCGGTGTCTCAACGAGTCTTGTGTATACAAAAAGTGGGATGGGGACAAAATGGCATTTTTGATCTTATATGTAGATGACATATTGCTCATAGGAAATAATGTGGGCATGTTGAATTCAGTTAAACAGTGGTTGTCCACACACTTTGATATGAAATATTTGGGAGAAGCGGCTCATATTCTTGGGATCAAGCTCTTGCGAGATCGCAAGAAAAGGATATTAGGCTTATCCCAGGCTCTTTATATTGATACAATAATCTCCAGGTTTAGCATGCATGATTCCAAGAAAGGATTTCTTCCTTTAAGACATGGAATTTCTCTATCTAAAGATCAGTCTCCTAATACCGATGAAGAGATAGAAAAGATGAAGGCGGTCCCCTATGCATCAGCTGTGGTGAGTCTCATGTATGATATGTTATGTACTAGGCCTGATATCTGCTTTGCCGTTGGAGTTGTTAGCAGATTTCAGTCTAATCCTGGGAAAGAGCATTGGACGGCGGTTAAGCATATAATCAAGTACCTGAAAAGGACTAGGGATTACATGTTGATCTACCATTCGGATGACCTTGTGCCCATTGGGTATATTCGGATTTCCAATCAGACAGAGATTCCAGAAAGTCTACCTTAGGTAATGTGTTTACTCTTGGAGGTGGAGCCATAAGTTGGAGGAGTATCAAGCAAACTTGTGTTGCTGATTCCACCATGGAAGTCGAATATGTGGCAGCCTCTAAGGCAGCCAAAGAGACGGTTTGGCTCAGAAACTTCTTGAGAAAGTTGGGTGTGGTTCCCTCGATTCAAGCACCAATTACACTTTATTGTGATAATAGTGGTGCGGTTGCAAATTTGAAGGAGCCACGAAGCCATAAAAGGGCAAAGCACATTGAGCGTAAAGATCATTTAATTCGTGATATAGTGCAGAGAGGGGATGTAGTGGTCACCAAGATTGTGTCAGAGGACAACTTGGCGGATCCGTTTACTAAGAGCTTACCACAGAAGACTTTTGATAAGCATGTAGAAGGAATGGGTGTCAAAATTGTAGACGCATGGTTATGAGTCTAAGTGAGAGATTGTTAGGATATACTATAAGCCATGCGTATTGTCATAGTATTATTTATGGAACAATTATTTATTTACTTGTTTAAATTTAATAAAGTTTCATTTTAAATAGATCATGTATTGGTTTGTGTGTCCATTGCTCACGGGATCCAATCCTCCTCTTCTTGGACATAAACTTGGGCCATAAAACAATTGTAATATCTAGCCAATTTATATCCTTTATCCTTGAGCTCTTTCATCCCAATTAACAACTTCTTTACTTGCACTTGATGTCTAATGACCTTGTTTGGAAACACTTTAGCTTGACATCTTATTAAAGGCCCTCTTTGAGATTCCAAAGCTTCATTCTTGTCCTTGAATAGATTTGATCTTTCTATGATGCTATCATTCCCCTCTTCTTGAAGAAAATTCGTCCTCGAATTTCGACCTTGCAAGAAAAGAAAACATGCACTAGTAAATGAAATCCACTAATTTGAAAAAATGGTAGGAATAAAACAAGATAGTGACCATGTTTTCACTTAACCCAATTAAGCCTAATAGGTGTAAATACTCCCTTATAAAGCATATGGACATCATCATCCCAATAAAATTTATGACTACTTAGATTTGTCAAATAAAAACCTCTCTCAGATTCACTATATAATGAAATTTGCAATGTGATCTTGTCAATAAGGTAGTCCAAATATGTGCACGCTAAAGAAATTACAAAATATTGGCCATGCAACCATTTAACACAATTATCTCTGCCACATGTATCAAATAAGACAGTTTTATGATACAACCAATTATCAATTATAAATCCCATGGATTCTTCTTCATCTAAGTTATTCAAAGGAACACATAAATTCTCAGAAAGGTCAGAAGAACCCATAAATTCTAAAATAAAATATTCAATACATCCAAGCTCATGATTATAACTTTCCCCAATATTATTCGCAACACCAATGAATTCTACATAATTTCTCAAACTGTCACAGAAAGAGTCATAGATAGGTTCATGAAGGAGTATTTGATCACTAATGTTACAATAATCATGCATATCCTCTTTACTAGAAGCAAGCATTTTTACATGCTCACAATCAACATGACTAGAGGAATGACTTCCCATTGAACAACAAAACTCACATTCTAGCAGTTTATCACATGAAAACTCATTAGGCACTTGAATAAGAGAAGAAAGAATTTAACTGATTAGCAAGCCTCTTCTCATAAATTTTATGCCTCTTTCCACAAAGTTGGAATGCATAATCATCTATGTCATACTCAACTTCAAAAGTAAGAAAATTACTCTTGCACTTGAACTTAGATATTACAGTTAATGACTTGATATGCATCAAAATATCAACATTCATAAAAGTTATAAAGTCACCAACATAAGAAGTAAGAGTATAATTCATTACCTCCAAAAATACCTTTAGTGTTCTAGAAAGGTCAAGAATGTGAATAAACCAATTATAAATACCATACTTGGACTTAATTATTAATGGAACAACATCACCTTTTATTCTTTTACGCAATGACTCTAACTTAACAATGCCTTTAGGGAACTCCATGTTGTAAACCTGTAAATAAAAATTAAAATAGTCAAAAGGTTCAACAACAAAGAAATTAATCAAGCTTTTATTATCCACCATCCAACAAGAATTAATTTCACTAAATTCATGTTGGAATCCAATTGGATCCTTTGCAAACATCTCTTGTGCCTCACCCCGACTTTCAAAAGGACTTTCCACATATGGATGCACAAAATCACAAGAAGTAAAACACGAAAGAGTTAATGGATTAGAAAGTAACGAAATAGTTTTCTTGCATACACTCTCTTTGGCTTTTATCACAGAACTAGCTTTCTCCTCACCCTTATCCTCTTCTCTCTCACCACAGTTTTCTTCTTTTTCTTCACTAAAACCCTCTTGTTTCTCTACCTCACATCTTTTTTTTATCTCATGGCCTTCTCTCTTTTTTTTTCCTTTCAAGCTTACTCTTCCCCCCCCCCCCCCCCCCCCCCCCCACC
>ML278191.1:8307-24205 GCA_005239495.1 Nicotiana undulata
AAGGGGTGAGTGTCGTGTAACTGACATGCTAAAATTAAGGGATCTTGAATTTTTTTTTTCTATTTTATGGTTTTATATATAACTCGTAATTATAAATATACAAAGTAATTAATAAAGAATCTAAATAAAAGTGGTAAATGAGTTTCTATTATAATATAGTTAGATAAAAATCCCAATTACTATATATCATATGCGCTTTGCCCGCGCAAGTTCGAATTCTGCCGACCACAGTGTTTTTTAAATCTTTATGACAATCTTGTTATATAATCCGAAAATTTGCACATTCTACTATCTAAAGCTCATACTACAAAAATCTATTGTTTTTGTTTTTTAACCATATATCTGTTACCCGTATTAGGGCTGATTAAATCCAGATTCGCGACAGAAAGTATTTTTTGCATTTTTTTTGGTTTCCCACTATGGCACCGGAATTCAAGCTATCTTGAGATCGAACCTAAGGAATATAAGATTATGTTCTCCTTCAATCTTATACTACAAAAGTGTTAAAAGGGGTACACTCTTATTCACGCGTTCTTGCATGTTGAGAGGAAGTTGAGAGCTAACAAATCAGAACAGAAAAAGCTCTCCACTAGGTGAGAATAGACGTTGCGTAGCGACCCATTTTGTGATGCAGGAGTGACAAACGGGCGGATCGGGTCGAAAATAGGTAAAGAAAAAATAGACAAATTATTCGACCCGACCCATATTTAATACGGATAAAAAAGGGCTAACCGGCGAATTATATTAATAACCATGTTATCCATGACTTCTTGCATATGATCACTTTTGGGAGAATTCTTAGTCTCCTTAACTTGAGGAACCCCCAATTTAAGGCCTTACAAATGTAAAAGTTAGACCCATTGGTTATCCATTTTCTAAATGGATAATATGGTTCTTATCCATATTTGATCCGAAGTTCATTATCCAACCCATTTTTTAGTGGATATTATGGGTGGTTAATTGTTTTTTTTAAACTATTTTGCCACCCCTATGCGGAGCGAAGACCCGCTTTGAGGAGAAAGCTTATCCCCTGAAACCAGAGGCGGAGCCAGCTTATTAGGTGCAGATTTGGCCAAGCCGAGTCACTTCTACTTAAACACTACATTTGAAGGAAAAAGCTAATTAAGTATATATAAACATTTAATTACGAACCCATTAACTAAGACAACTATGCATGCTACATTTGATTTGTAAACTCTGCTGAGGGAACTCATCAAGACCTGCAACTGCAAGTTCCAAGAGAGACACCAGTTAAGGCATTTGTGCTATATATCAGAAGAGAAGAGAACTATTCTCCAGCATCCATTACATTGGCTAGAAGCAGTGAAGCACATCTGTGAAAACATATCAAATGTGGCTTTCACATATTTTGCATCTTAACGAGCAACTGTCAGCAATCCATACAAAGTGAGAACGTTTTGGGTCATAATGCTGCATTTACTTTGTTGACTCTGTTGTAAGAGATGAAATAATCAAGTTCCAGACACTATTAGCACAAATGTGCTATGAATTAGGTAATCCATATGTACAACTAAAGAGTTCCTGGTTCACTCGGTACATGGTGGGAGGCAGTAGGTACTCCGAGTAATTAGCCGAGGGGCGCACATGCAGGCCCAAACACCATATTACCTAAAAAACAAAAAAGAGTTCCTGGTACCTGATATCTCTATTTTCCTCTTCTTTCGGATAAAAAATTTGAGTACTCTTTGAACAGAAAACAGTTAAAAGTAAAGGTTAAAGACTAGAATAACATATCTGCAGACATCCCAGGCATCAAGCATACTGCGGCAGCTACTGGCAACAAGGACAGCAGTTCACTCAATTCTTGCTGGATATATTTTGAATTCGCTATCATATTTGTTCTTTACCTATACATGGTCGTGATGCCACTGCAGGAATCAATGTTCACAGATTCTAATCTTAATAGAGACTGATTGCTTTCAGATGAAATAAAAAGGCAGTTGATATACAAAATATAAGAATACAAGAGATGGGGCACAGATATATTAAAACTAAGTCTTTCTTTATCCTCTGTATAGAATTGACAATGTTGACGGAGAGCACAAAATGTTCAGTTCATAGCGAAAAGGCGAAAAAACCCCAATTGTATTTGATACATCATCATAAATTTCTGTAGGAGGGCCAAATAAAATGTCAGTTAAATGACCTACTTCTTAGCGGTCTTCTTCTTAGAACTGGAGTTAGCAGACAGTGGTTTGGGATGTTTTTCAGCTTCAATTGGGTCCAACCAACTGAGAGGATGGCGATTATAGACGGGCCAGTTGGGGATGGTGACAAGGGCAGTAAAGACAACACCACCAGCATATGTTAACAACATAGTTTGAAACGAGCCCAACGCATAGCCTGTGACAAATGCTACCACAGCAAAGCTCACCAGTAATATCTGCATCATTTGTTCTACTAGCTTCTGTCCTTGCCAATCCATCTCTACAATAGAGAGTACAGAAACAAATGAAAAAATGCACATTATCACAAAACAAGCACAATAGAGGTAAGTCCTATTTCTACTTAAATCAATCCATTCAATCATCTATGCATTAGTGCCAACTCACATACTAGTTGGGATAAGTTAGATGAATCATTTTTCTCTCGATAAAGTGACTACATGAAATCATGTAAATTCATTCAGCTCAATTTGGGCCTTTGTTTGGGTAAGCGAGAAATCCCTAAAGGTCAGTGCGTGCAAGGTTCGAAACTCGGAGGATAATGGATCCAAACCTCTGTCCTTCTCCAAATTAGATACGAAGCTTTAGTTTGTGGCAAGGTTTGAACCCGTTATGTGTACCTAATCCACACATCACAAGTTGTTACCACTACACCAAAGCCCTTAGGCTTTCCGCTCCATTAGGGTCATTTCACTCCAAATGAGCAAAATTTGCTCTCTATAGCATAATAGGCTTCAGTACAACTAGAGATTCCCTAAATCTAACATTTATCCGTACACTAAATTTAAAGTCTCTAGCTAGATTAAAAAGGACTCTTGGCAAATAATGGACATAATGCAAGTATAGCAACAACAACAAAGCCTTAATTCAACTAGTAGATATCACCTTTACTATTAAAAATAAACTAGTTGAAATGGATTCTTCTGTTGACAAGAATTAGCCCCAAATTTAACGGTATTGGGGTTGCGAGGAAGCTTAAGAGTGTTCTCTTCTCCTTTAAGTTGCTTTCAAGTACCGTTTTGATATTTTGAAATTATTTTCATTGCTTAGGCATTCGCTTATCTGTGTTCCCAGCTGCCTTAAACATGATTTCCGCAGATTCTAGTTTTGTATTAATTTGTTTTTTCTATATAACAACAAGTATATACAAGCAAACATGCAGAAATGCAATTTAGTCCATCTATGACATGTTATATGAATGAAATGGAAAAGATTAACGGAATATTCCAATTCTTCCCATGACGACAAAGCGAGTCACTCATGATTCGATAGTTCCATTTTTCGCTGATGCATCCCAATGAAATCCCAGCAGTCAAACCAATGTGTTTGTTCTGCACCCTCCTCCCAATCAAATCTATTCCAAGGTGTCCGGAGGCAGGGGAAAGAAAGGAGGGATTGAGCCCCCGGGTGCTAGACTGAACATAAGTACAAGTCTAAAACCATCATACGAACCTATAGGAACCTACTAGTTCTGCCTTAATCCTCTTTCTACGTGACGAGAAAGAAAGCTCAAGTTTCCTGTTCCCGATCAGCCCCCGAAGAGAGCCAATAATTCTTTCTAGCAGCACCTAAGTGTGTTAGGGGTGGGCATCGGTCGGTTCGGTTCGGTTATGAATATTATCGGTTTAACATATCGGTTATCGGTTTACAAATATGATAAACCGATAACCAAACCGATAAGATATTAGTTATCAGTTAATCGGTTATCGACCATTATCGGTTCGGTTATCGGTTTACCCGATAAGATAACTCAATTTAGAGTTAAGCAAAAAAGAGAAGACAATCACTCGAGTTAAGCAAAAAAGAGAAGAATTCACATATAGTATACTTCTCAATTTTGCGTTCTAGCCACAACTAATATTTGAAGCAAGTTTCATTTTGACAAATTCATGATCTGTGCAATCTCAAAAATTGATACTACAACTTCACAAGCATTCCATCTCCAATTCACTGGAAATATTAGTTAACAAGAACATAAATTATAATTTTTTATTTTCTGCAAACCATAATCAAGAGATCAATGTCATTTTCCAGAGTCCAATTGTAGCAAGAGCAATAAGAGTACTAGTAAGAGTACTAGCAATAAGAGTACTTGTAAGAGTATTAGTAATAAGAGTACTAGTAATTCAACAGTTGTCCAAACACAACTGAAATAGAGTTAATTCTTCAACAAAAGTTGTCCAAATACATTAATAACAATACAAAGTAGTAGCAATTTCACCTTAAAATTAACAAGTACAAACATAGTACTAAAACATGAGCACAAAATAAAGAATCGAAAATAATCAAAAAACCTATATTTATATTATCGAATTCTACTGTAAACTCAAAAGCAAGGAACGAAATTTCTTCCTAACAAGGAAGTAATTTTGGAATACAAACTTACGCTAAGATTCTAAGAATGTGGTTGTACTTTAAATTTTGAAGAAGAACTGTCCAAGAATTGAATCAGAGTCTGAAGAGTGTGAACTGTGAAACTTCAATCTTGAATGTGGCTGAGAAAATTGGGAGTAAAAGAGAAAATGAAGCCCTAGATGTATTTATATACTTAAGGGTAAAATCCTAATTTTATTAAATCTTATTGGGTTATCGGTTAACCCATTAAGAAATTGGGCAAACCGTGGTCCGAACCGATAACCCAATAGTGAAAAAATACAAAGTCGTTACCGAATTGTTAACCCAATAACCCGGTATCGATAGCCCAATAAGCATTTATCGGTTCGGGCTATCAGTTATACCCAATATATGCCCAGCTCTAGGGTGTGTCTTAGTGGTCAATAAAGTGGGAGAAGACCTCAAATCCTAGCGAAAGAAAAAACACGAAGTGATTTATTACCGTCTGCTTAAGCCTTGGTAGGCAGAGTTACCCGATACCTATGCTAGTGGGAGGTAGCAGATAACCAGTGGAGTAATCGAGGTGCGCGCAAGTTGGCATGAACACCACTGTTATAAAAAAAGAAATCTTTTTCTAGAAAATGCTCAACAAGAAAAATATATACCAATATAGGAATCGTCTTTCTATTGAAGAAAGAGAGAAATAGAATCTCTACCTTTTATATCACTACGTTTATGTAAATCTCCAATATTATGAAAAATATATAGCATGTACTTTTTCTTTCTCCTACATAACAAAAACTTAGCTCCCGTATGACTATATAATTTGGGAGTTTATTTCCAAATTTTATTTTTAAATATCTGTTTGTTTATAGATTTTAATCATTTTTCGGCATATTTTGAAACCAAAATCTTCAAATCCCAAAAACAACTCTAGAGTAGTTCTTGAAATTTTTAAAGTTTTCTACTTACAAAACTTCAAACTTTTTTCCAGTAAATGCATGTTCAAACACAATTTCAACTTTCAAAAATAGTTTTCTATCTCATCTTCAAAAACTTATTTTTTCAAATTTTAACCAAATCTATGTCCAAACGCTAGCTTACTGGAACTCGAATGTATGCCTGTTAAAAGGCCACCTATAATTAACTTATCAAAGTACAAAATCAGAGAGCTTCATTTTCACTAAGTTCTTCACCGGAAACCTAGTTCAAAAAACTACGTTATTCTTCAGCAAACAATAAGACTTCGAAAAATAGAGATTACGTTGATTGAATTCACAGATTTAAAGGCAAAACACTATTGATTGGATCAACGGATATAAATCAGCAGAAATGTGATAAAATAAAACCCGTAAAACCAAAACCCTAGATTTACTTTTTTCTTTTAGGGTACAGAGAACGACAGATGTCAAGTCAAGCGATCAACAAAAGAAAACTAACACAAAGAACAACAAAATTGAAAAGGAAAAATAAAAGGAGAGCCGGGAAAACTCACCGGCGACGACTGACGGCGGAGTTAACAGGCGGAGAGAGAGTGCGGGCGAGGGAGAAAAGAGGTAAAGAAATCTAAATTAATAAAAATAACTCAATTATGTCGATATATTACAGAAAATAAAATATTTTTAAAATGTTAAATTTTGCAAGTAATACATACGGATTCCTTTATTTATTTATTTATTTTCTTTTTTCCTCTTTTCTCTAGGGGCAGTTACAACATAGCTAGATTAAAAAATTGCCCAAACAACGGGGCGACCTATCGCTTGAGTAGGTCACTGTTACGAGTGTTTATAAAAATCTAAAAAATCGAAAAAATTGAACCAAATCGAAAACAAATCAAATCGATCAAAAATCGATACTTTTTAAGTTTGATTCGATACTTTTTAAGTTTGATTTGGTTTGATTTTGAATATTAAAAATCGATCAACTTTGGTTTGGTTTTGATTTTAGTCAAAAAATAACTGAAAAAATTGAACCAAACCGACTATAAACGTAGCTATTTAGATTTATTATTGCACCTATATATGTGTATAATTAATACAGTTTCTAAATTTTTAACCGTACGTATTAGTCATTTGTATTTTACTCTAGTTCTTTGCTATTATAATAATAATCTAATTCTTTGTCCTTATATTCTAGTTTGATTGATGTTTTTCTTTTGCTAAGTACATGAATTTATTTCACGTTAAAAATAATTTATTTTTAATTGAGTACTTAAATTATTCATTACTATTTGATTTAATTATCATCAATATCTTGGTAATGATAGATTTCTCAAAAAGTAATTGATTTGATAGTGTTACGTAATGTAGTCGCCGGAATATGCGTTTGGTAATGTATGTCTCATATTTAAGATAGTGCTACATTGAATATCAATGTCTCAAAAAGCAATTGATTAGATAGTGTTACGTTGAAAATGTAGTCGCCGGAATATGCGTTTGGTATTGTATGTTTCATATTTAAGAAATTCGATAAATAACCGAAAAAATAAAAAATCGACTTAATTGCTTTGGTTTGGTTTGGTTCAAATATTCGAAAATTCGACTTATTTGGTTTGGTTTTCTTTTAGTGAAAAACCAACCCAAATCATTTAGCTAATAAGACCGTGGAGATTGAGGTTCCACAAGCGGTACTTCCTGATATTGTATTTGAAGCAGTTGTTCGAATTCCTTATGATATGCAACTGAAACAGGTTCTTGCTAATGGTAAAAGGGGGGGGTTGAACGTGGGGGCTGTTCTTATTTTACCGGAGGGGTTTGAATTAGCTCCTCCCGATCGTATTTCTCCCGAGATGAAAGAAAAGATTGGCAATTTGTCTTTTCAGAGCTATCGCCCCAATAAAAAAAATATTCTTGTGATAGGCCCCGTCCCTGGTCAAAAATATAGTGAAATAACTTTCCCTATTCTTTCCCCGGACCCTGCTACTAAGAAGGATGTTCACTTCTTAAAATATCCTATATACGTAGGCGGGANCGTTACATGGGGCAACCTATTGCAGGACTGCTTGACTATTTTATTTTATTTTTTGGCAAAATTAATAGGTAAGCATAAGTGGGCCCAAAAATCTATTCTTAAGAAATAGGATATTGGGTCTATAAATAACTATTTTATATTTATTTATCATTATTTTAGCGCTAATGAATTACTCGTGCTTCGTACGATTATAAGACACTAAAAAATTTAAATTATATCGTTGTGTTTTTATTATTTAGGTTTTCTTCAAATATTTAAGGATAAAAAGAACCTTAGTTTTTATCCTTTTAAATATGTGTGTGTTGGGAGGGGGTTAGGGGTAGGGGCAGGGGCGGGGGCGGGGGTTGATACATGATCTCTTAGTCCAATCTAATTGGATACATGCAAGGTATTTGTTTTTTGTTTTTTCATTAGATAATTGATCTTTTTCTTTTGTAGATTCGTACTTACCTTAAAGCTAGGGTTTACAGATTTTCTTCGAATCGAACCAAAATTTGTTCAAACCTTTGATTTTAAGTGTTAGCTCGTCTATATTCGTCCTATTATGTATGAGTTTGATTTTTCTTTTCCACCCTTTTTAACTTGCTTTAAAAGCTAGGGTTTTCAGATCTCTTTAGATCGAACCAAAATTTGTTCGATTCTTTGATTTTAAGTGATATTTTGTCTATATTCATGCAATTATGTGTAATGTTTGATTTTTATTTTTAAATTTTGACGATTTTTCACTTTCCTTAAAATTAGGGTTTGAAATTTCTTCCTTTTCCTAACAGATTTCTATTGCATGTGATGTTCCTTCCTTTCCAGCGTTTGATTGATGATTTTCCTTGTTTAGGTGTTCAATTTCTACTACTATATAAACCCCTCCCCATTCCCCTTTGAGACAGACTTGAATCTTTAAGAGATTTACTAAAAAATTTGAAGTTACATGCTCTTTGTTCTCTAATACTCTTATTTTATATTCTGGTTCCTGGCCAGCTGAAAGCCAAGACCAGTATTTCTGGGTTCTTGCTCTTAGTTGATATTCAGAATACTGTGGAGTTTCGTTCTTTCTTATTTTTTTCGCTTAGCTGGTGAGTTACCGAACTTTTGTCACTTCATTCCTATTAACCTGTCATTTGCATATGTTTTTACTTCTGGAGATTGTAATTTAATATGTTTTCTGGGTTGTTCTCGTATACAATTCTGATTGCTTTACTTCAATTTTAGGTCTTTCTAATCTTTAACTCCATTACATTGGTAATTTGAGACATGCCTAAACCTGATTTGAGCTAATTAATTTCTTTTCAAGTCTGTCTAGCCTATGTGTTACTAACGTTTAGAACCTTTGCACTTTAGCCATCTCCTTAGTGTTTAACTTTGATATCAACACTGTTAGTTGTACACGCTTTTAGACCCTTTCAATGTATTAGTTGACGAAACATAAATGTATTCATTAACTATGCAACATAAGTCTGTTTCCTGAATTTGCTGTGATGATGTCCTACCTATGTAGCATGTTTGATCATGTTCCTTATTAGTATGCTTCTACCATGTCTTAACTTCCAGTAGTTGCCCTGATTTGTTCTCATCCTGTTTAAGTCTTGTTGCCAATTGATATGATTCCTTCTCGTGACACTAGCACCTATACTTAGCATAATTTGAACCTTTTTCTTACTATAAGCCTGTGCGCATCAATCCTGCAAACTTGTCCTATTAATATATGCATTAAGCGTTGAACTTGTTCTTCTGAAACTTTGTTAAGTCTTTTCTTAAAACCTAAACCTAATTTGTTCTATGTGCTTAACTTGATTATGTTTGTATCCTTCAGTGTTGTCCCCCAACCTTAGTTTGTTCTCTTACTACCTGAGCTTTTGAATTCTCATTCTTAGCCTGTTGAAAGTCAAGGCTACTTAGGTTCTACCGTTTGACCTCCCTAGTATGAGCACTGCTCGGGGTCTAGTTGAGACCGTTGTGAACTCTGACACACTAGGACTCGGTCCCTAGTCATTCTCTGAATTTCTTCTATCAACCTCCCTAGTGTGAGCACAACCCTGGGTTCTTGAAGCCCTTGAGAACTCTGACACACTAGGGTCATGGTTCTAATTGCTCAACTCTGTTTTTACCTACTGGCTGAATCAACTGATTTCTGGGCCGTGGTAAACTATGTGGACTTGAGAATGAAGGCTTAGCCTGGCTGGGTGTATTTTTGGGCCTGCTGAAGGCCTGCTTCAGTTATTTTATTCCGTAATTTATGCCATTTATTGGGTCTATAATAATGTTGTAATACAATTGAGGTAAATTGGGAAAATGAGATTTATCTTAATACTTGCATTGAAATGGTAGAAATCCTGCCTATAGGTGTTTACTTTGCTCAAATACGTTCTGTTACTGTGTGTTAGAAAACCTTCCTATAGGTGCTTACTTTGCTTAAATGCGTTCTGCTACTGTGTGTTAGATAACCTGCCTATAGGTATTTAATCCGTCTAATCTGTTCTGTTTCTACAGGTTAGATATCATGCCTATTGGGTTAATTGGTTAACATGTTGCTGTTCACTTAACAATCATGCCTATAGGATCTAAAATCAGTCTTAATTGTGGCTATAGAAATCAACCTATATGATCTAAAATCAATCATTTTGTTTTATTTGCCAAATTTTGTCTCTTCTTTTTATTCAGACTAATTCATATAATTTGAGTTTGGCCGGGACCTACAGTTGTGGACCTCGAGGAGTGCCTAACACCTTCTCCTCGAGCCCTTACCCGATCTTTGGTGACGCAAACTGGTTAAACCCGAGTTATTTGCAAATAGGTGCCCTAACACACCTTAATAATCGTTAGGTGTCGACTCTCTCTTTTAACACCCTTCCCATATAAAAGAGTTGTCACATGTCGAAACCCGATTTTACGTGAAAAAGGGGCACAACATATATATATATATATACTAATGTGCGTCTTTAAAAATCACCATTTTAAACCGTTTCTTATGGTCCAAGGCTCGTTTGTCCATAAATCTTTTTTTTTTACAAAAAAATTTCAAAAATGTATTTGTCCATAAAATTTTGCAGGTTTTATTATTTATTTATTTGAGTTTTTCAAAAACATGTTTTCACGCACTTTATCTTAAAATATGATTTAATTATAATAGATTTAAATAATTTAGCATAAATATCGAATCTAAATAAGTTACACAAGATCTTATATACCATTTTATACGAAATAAAATGCGAAATAATACATAATATTAGTCGCTAATCCAACTTAACGACGGATTAGCGCCCGATTATCCAAAAACATTATTAGCTACGAGCAATTTAGCGACATGTTATGAAACTCGTAGCTAATTCTTGTTTTTAGTAGTGACAAAAGATTTTAAACTGTATATACTAACATACGAAAAGATTGACATTGTTAATATATATAGTTTTACTGGCTATAGTAGATCAGTTAGGATTATCAAACATGACGGGAGAATTTAAAAAAAAGTTAGATTTACAAGTGGTCATTAAAAAATAGCCACACTTTCAAAAGTAATCAAAATTTAGTCATTTTTCATGTAAAGATTAATCTAACAAAAATACTGTTTAAAATCTGAAAAATACTCCAGTATATTATACTGGAGTTCCAGCATAAGTATACTGGAACTCCAACATAATATAATGGAGTTCCAACATAAGTATACTAGAACTCCAGCATAATATACTGGAGTTCCAGCAAAATATACCGGTCCAGTATAATATGCTGGAAGTTCATACACATGTGCTCGAATCTCCAGTATATTATGCTGGAACTTTCCGTGTGTTGGAGTTCCAGCATAATAGGCAGGAAATTCATACACAGGTGCACCGAACTCCAGTATATTATGCTGGACCGGTCTCTGTTGAAACAAAATAGTGACTATTTTTCAATGACTAACAAACGCCGGCTATTTTGAATGACCAATCCGAAAACTAATTTACACAATATCTTGCTTTTCACTTCTCTCCAGACTTGACTATATTATAAGGAAAACTAAATAATCCATTTAATAGTTCAGAATGAAACTAATTAAAGAAGTTTATTTCCCTTTTATTTTCTCGTTTTCGATGTCTTCTGCATTTGATCCAAAATCTTGGAACACTCCATTGTTTATTATAAACTTAACCTCTCATTGAAATGTGAATATTAGTACTCTTATTTTCAGTAAACTTTCAAGATCATAATATTTCCAATTGCTTGGAATCTCGTCTGTCAGTTTCATTGATTGACTAAAGAAAAATTGTAGAATAAGAAGAAAAAAAAAGCTAAAGAAATGAAAGACACACTTAATAAGAAATAGTAGCCGGTGCACAAAGTATTCAATATTTATGCAGAGCCTGGGGAAGGGCCACACCTAATATGATGTAGACAGTCTACGCTAATGCAAGCAGTAGTGGATGCTTTCACGGCTCGAACTCGTGATCTGTAAATTACACTAAGACAACTTTACTGTTACGTCAAGACTCTCCAATTGTCAAAAAAAGTACAATAGGGAAAAAACCAATATTTATTTCTTCTATGTCGTCTTATTTTCTTCTTCATTAAACTAATTTCATCTGCTCTCTCGATCTCGAGTATTATATTCAATCTTAAATTTTTGTTTGGATGGTTGTAGATATCATTTCATAATGCATTGTATCGTATTATATTATACTGTATTGTTTTGATAAATATAATGTTTGTACAGATTGTATAGTTTGACGTCGTTTTTATGTTGTCATGCACCAGGAAGAATAGAGTTGTAATATTACAAAGAAAAATAGGATATGCAGTAGAATTAATTATTATATAAAAAGGTCGAATGAATGATAAAATATGATTATACCAAATTGGTAATAACGCGACTATACCAAATTGGTCGTTACATAAAGTGACATTTTTTATAGTTACGTAACAACGCATTTAACGATACGATACAATATATTTAAGTAAAAATCAAAATAAATATTGTATTAAAATAACAATACAACGTAACAACCAAACGAGCTTATATCATGCAAAATAATCCACGCTGCTTCAGCTTCGACATCTCTACTGACGAAATTCAAATTTGCAATTATCATAGCCTGGAAAAAGAGAATAAAAAAACATTTAAAAATTATATACTTAAACCAAATCCAAAAAAATCGAAAAATAATTCTCTAATGACTTTTACTCCCTCCACTTCAATTTACGTGAACTACTTTGATCCAGCGATTAGTATTTAATTGGGCAAGAAATTTAAGAAAGAAATGAAGATTTTTAAAACTTGACGTCGGAAATATACCATAACAATCGTGCGAAAGTACGGTGGAGGTTGGTTGAAGATGATGTTACGCGACGTTTAGAACCAGTCTTGAAGTGAATGAATTAGAAAGAAGCGACTATACAACTTAAAAAAATTATGATCATAAGCATGTCATAACATTTGTACGGTTTTAAAAGATTATCACAAAAATACATGAACGGAAAGCTTAAGTTAAATTATTTCTAAATTTTAGAAAGGATAAGGAGCTATTCTTTTCGGAACAAGCTAAAAAAGAAAATAGAATCACATAAACAGAAATCGAGGGAGTATAATTTATCATAAAACTAAAAATATACTTACTTAGGTCAGTAACAACAATAACACCAGTGTTGCCAAAGTCACAATTCCAATAATTTCTCCCAAAATTCTGATAATAAATATTCATAGCCACTGATGCATGATTTATGTAAGTATTAGGATTAAAACAAGGGCCACCATCATTAATTAAAGAGCAACCAATTCCTTGTTCATTACAGATATAATGAATATTCCTTTGAAGTTCCTCATCAGAAGTTGAGGGTCTTGCAATGCACCAAGAACCCTATAAAATTAATTTTAAATATTTTAATATTCTTCTCCTTTTTTTTTAAATCAGAAAATAAAATCAAGAAAATTGTTAAATCTTATTTTTGAGTAAAGAAATTTAATTTAACCTGTCCTGGTGCTTGTGCATTTGCAGGGTTTAGGATTCCACCTATAGTTAAAAGAACAAAAGTATTAACAATTGAATATTTTTTTTTTTTTTTTGGAAATGGAAAACTTAGAGTTGGTGCTATTGTATTATCACAAATTTTAAAACAAAGAGTATGAGAAAACAAAGAGGATAACACAATAAATTTCAAAGGAAAAAATATACCCAAAATAAAAGGAAATGAAAATAGTAGAGAAAAGGAAAGGTACCTGAGTTGAAGAATTGAAGAAGAAGAGAGAGGATGAAAATGGGATCAAGAACTCTAAGTGAATGAGCCATTTATGTCTAAACAAAAGTTATGTGGTAAAATTTAGGAAAGATAATAAGAACTTATATACTAACACTTTTATAGAGTTGAGTGATGAGTCTCCCTATATTTATAGATAGGGATGACAATGGGACAGGGCAGGGCGGGTTTCATTTGATGCGGGGTGCGAGACGGGTTTAATGCGCGTTCAATGCGGGGTAACTTTGAATTTTAGCTTTTTAGAAACAAAGCAATCATTTCAACTACAATTTCATATTTTTCTTCACTAGCACGAATACTATTTTGATTTATAATTAACCAATTTGCATAAGTTTCACCAAAATGATATTACATAAGTCAAGATATCGTATTAGTAATAGGAAATGATAGTAACCCATTTATTTTGGAAGATCAGTGTAATATTCTCTCAGTTTTATGTTTATGTGATTCTATTAAACTCTCCATTTTATAAAATAATAAAATATTAAAGTATTTTGTTTTAGAAAAAAATTAAAGAAAAAAGAAAAAAAAATTAAGAGGGGCGGGGCGGAGCGCGTTGAAAATTGAAAAAATAACTATGCAGGGCTGGGCGGGCTGAAACTTTTGTGGGTTTTGCAAGTAGAAATTGCACGGAGCGCCCTGTTTGGTCGCCCCCATTTTACCTATACCCATTTTTTTAAAATTATTTAACCTATACCCTATTTTTACAACTTCAGGCGCCTCCTTCTTCCTGCTACCTGCGCAAAACTTCAACTTATTTTAGTGCTGAAGTTTTTACAAATGAACTAAATAACTTCAGCACTTCAGTTGAAGTTTTTGAATAAGTTTTACTGCAAAACAAAACTTCAGCTTATTTAGTGCTGAAATTTTTACAAATAAACTAAATAACTTCAGCATCTTCTGCTGAAGCTTTTGAAAAAGCTTTACGACAAAATTAAATAATCCAGGACAAAACTTCAACTTATTTAGTGCTGAAGTTTTTATAAATGAACTAAATAACTTCAGCATCTTCTGCTGAAGTTTTTGAAAAAGCTTTATAATAAAACTAATTAATCCAGGACAACTTCAACTTATTTGCTGCTGAAGTTTTTACAAATGAACTAAATAACTTCAGCATCTTCTGCTGAAATTTTTGAAAAAACTTTATAATAAAACTAATTAATCCAGGACAACTTCAACTTATTTACTGCTGAAGTTTTTACAAATGAACTAAATAACTTCAGCATCTTCTGCTGAAATTTTTGAAAAAACTTTATAATAAAACTAATTAATCCAGGACAACTTCAACTTATTTACTGCTGAAGTTTTTACAAATGAACTAAATAACTTCAGCATCTTCTGCTGAAGTTTTTGAGAAAGCCTAGAATGCTGAAGTTTTTGGTGATTGTCTTTACTACTTCAGGCCCGTATACCTGAAGTTTATGCGAAAAGTGGGTACGCTTGCAATTTTTTTTGCAAAGCGAATATAAATTAAAACATGACCCAAAAAGCGAGTATATATGCAAAAGCCCCGTTTTGCAAAACCCGCCCCGTCCCGCCCCATTGCCATCCTTATTTATAGAAGCCAACAATTATAAACATGGATGGAAGATTTGAATTTTGTGGAGTCGATTTCGTCTATAAAATCTTATTCGATTTACTATGTTTAAGACTAATTATTCATATTTATTTAATGAACTTTTAGTACATATACACAGCTCGAGTAAAATCACTGTCACCTGTTTACAAGCACCAAAATCACTTTTTAAAAGGACCTGGTTCTTTGATATCTCCTAAATAAGTTTATTAGAACAATAAATATTTTCAATGAACTTGATTTATCAACCATTATTTGTTAATCATCAAAGTCAATTTAAGCTCAACACAACACAATTAGAACTCACAATGACCCAAACATATTTTGGTGTTGCATACATAAAATATTTTTTCGAACTCTTCTTCATTTATCGTGGAACAAATTGACTCGATGTAAGTGCTAAACCTCATGTTCTACGAAGTAAAATATTTTCCTAAAATTATTTTTCTTAGAAATGTTTTCTTACTTATTTTTAATGTTTGGTAAGAAAATATTATCCTAAGAACAATTAAAAATAATCTATAGAACAACATAAGGGTTTGGTGTGGGTGATTGGGGGTGGGGGTCGGGTAGACCGAAGAAGTTGGGGTTCGGAGTTGGGTGGGAGGGGTGG
>ML278192.1:2805-20343 GCA_005239495.1 Nicotiana undulata
GTTATCTATGCATAATTAATTCAATAATATCAATAAAGACTCAATAATATAATCCCATAGCCTAGTTATTCATTTTCTAGCATTCTTCCAAAAATAACGAAATTCGACCCCGAGCCCACGTGGTCTAAACTCGAGGTTCGGACCAAAACCCGATCACCCATAACCCCACGAGTTCAATTATGTAATTAGTTTTAGGATCCGACCCCAAATTGAGGTTGAATCACCCAATTTTCCCAAAAACCTAACACTACCCCAAAACCCAATTTCCCACTTTGATTTTATGTTTTTAGGCCTAGATTCTAGTGATTAGTTGATGAAATTAAGAGAAAATGATGATAAGAACACTTACCTAGGGAGCTATAGAGGTTGGGGAGCTTGATTCTCGGTTATGGAGGTTAGGGGAAGAAGAAAAGGGTGAAGAATTGGCAAAAATCCCGTAATGGGTCTGTTTTAGACTTAATAAAATAACTAGGCAAAATATCTCTATGCGATCGAGGAAGCAGGAATGCGATCGCATAGAGACCAAGGCTGGGTGCACTGCGATCGCGGAATGGCTATTGCGATCGCACAGGTATACGACCCCTCCCTTATGCGATCGCATAAAGGAAACAGCGACCGCACAGAGTATTTTCCTCCAGCTGCCCTTACCCACCTAATACACTATGCGATCGCGGGGTATGCTATGCGATCGCATAGTGTAACAGACTACCCCCTAGGCACGAAGCTATGCGATCGCGGGCCAATCAATGCGATCACATAGAGTAATGGAACTGACACCAGCAAAATGCAATTACACCAGATTTTCCTATCTTTTTACACCCCGTTAGCTACCCGAAACTCACCCGAGCCCTCGGGTCTCAAAACCAAAAACACACACGTCTCCCAATACATCCTACGGACTTGTTCAAGCATTTAAACCACCAAAATATCATCAAAATTATCAAATTAAACCTTAAAACTCATAGAATTTTCTCAAACTTCATAAACTTCTAAATTTCCCATTTTTAATTTGAATCACGCCATCTCAAGTCCGTTTTACACCAAATTTCATAGATAAGTCACATAACATATAATAAACCTATTCTGGGCTCCGAAACCATAATACGGGCCCGGTAACACGGTTTCCAGATCAAAGATCATTTCAAAAACCTTTATTATTTTCAGAAAACAATTTTCTTTAAAAATTCATTTCTCGGGATTGGGACCTCGAAATTCGATTCCGGGCATTCGCCCAAGTCCCATATTTTCCTACGGACCCTCCAGGACCGTCATATCACAGGTCCGTGCCCGTTTACCAAAAATATTGACCAAAGTCAACTTTATTCAATTATTCAATTCAAAGTTCTATTTTTATCAAATATTCACATAGAAGCTTCCTGACTACATGCCCGGGCTGCGCACACATATTGATGTGAGATTAACGGAGGCTTTCGGGGCATCGGAACACAGATTTAGCTAGAATTACTTAGGATGACCTTTTGGGTCATCACAATAGTTTCTTTTATCAGTCTGAATATGAGCATGTGTCACTGGAATTGAAATTCATTTGTAAAGAATATGTTACATACGTTGATGTCAAAGATTTTACTAGGTGCAAAATGAATTAGGCGTAATTAAATCTACCTTACATTGATGGTAACTATAATCGTGTTAGCCATTTTTCAAATCAGCGTGTTTATAAAAATCCTATACATGCCAGCATAGATATACACTCAACTTCCTACTGTTGTCATGCTATTTTAGAGACAGGGATTGGATTATAAATTCACTAAAAAAAACAGCCTACTTTTCAGAGAAAAAAATATGAATAGTAAGCAGAATTTAAATATATACAGTCCAGTCCTTAATTACAATGATTGTGAAAATGAATATAAACTACTGCCATCTAAATACATTTTTCAAAAAAAATGGAAAAACTAAAAAAAAGGATTTTTTTAGCTAATTTGCCTAACTTGAATTCCCTTAAGGCCATACACTTGTGCCTTCCTTTGGAATCTGTAAACACCCCAATTGATTGAGTGTTATGCAACTACTAAAACCAAACTGGCCATGGAAAGGTCAGTTTTAATTCTGATAATGCTTGTGTTCAAACCATATTACCTAGCAGAATTATTTATGCACTTTCTCAGGGTGAATGTGATCATAAGAGGATCAACTCACCTCTGGACTTGTCATTTTTATACTTGTGACCTTTAGTCCATATTAATTCCTTAACTTGATTATTTAGGCGTTTCAAGAGGATAAATCTGATCAATATGAATGATTCCAGATTTTCTCCTCTAGTGAGCCTTTGATTGTCCATTTTACATCCTTTGAAAGGACAATTTCAGCAAGTTAACTTATGCTTATGCACTGTTATGAGACGAATTTGACTATCAAAGAGTCAAATTCACCTACCTTAGTGCTAACATTAACATAATTCTAAACTATATGGTACTTTGATTATCTAGGCATTTTTAGGGGATGAATTTGACCATTCAACGGTTCAAATTCCTCACCCTAATGCCCTTCTTAACTACATCCTTTATACCCTTTTGAGGGGTAAACTTCAGCCAACTAGTGTTTATGCACTACTATGGGATGAATTTGACTATCAACAAGTCAAACTCATCTACCCTAGTGCTAATACTAACCTATCTAGAGACTTGCTTGTTGAATCTCTTTATTGACCAAAGAGGCTCAATTGAAAGCATATTTTGTGCACTCTTAGGGAAAGAATCTGACCATAGAAAAGGCCAGATTCAGTCATCCTAGTGCAGCTTGTTCTATTATTTAGCACTATGAATATTAACTAAACGGTCATTAAACAACATACACCAGCCAAAATACCAATATCAAAACAGTATTTGTCACACTCACAGGTTCATTATCATGTTAACAAACATCTATAAAATCACATTTACGTACAACATAAGAAACAACCTTATTTATCAAGAACAACTAGCTTAAGCAATGAGTAAAAGAAGAGAATTCCAATCCAGCACTTCATTGAGAACAAGAAGAGTTAATACATACCTTTTTAAGAGTAAAACAACATAAACTTGACCAAATAAAGGTCAAGTGTAGACAAGAAACATCAAAAGAAGAAGAGAAGTTCAGGAAACAGCAACAGAAAACCAGAGGAAACCCCAGAAAAAACCAGCAACCAGCAGCAATAAACACAGAATCTCTAATAATATTTCCCCCTTTTTTTGTTTGAAAAAAAAAAAACCTTTTGCTTTTTTTTTAATGAAAAGTATTTTGTATTTTCAGCAGCTAGAAGAGAGTATTTTCAGAATGTCCAAAATCCTCTTTTAATTAAAGGGAGGGGTCTATTTATAAGATATTTGGAAATGAGATATTCTTTGGAATATTCCATATCCAAAAGCTGAAAAATAGTACAAAATAGTACATAGGGCAGCTGTCAACTTTATCTTTGGGACAAGTGCCCCTATTCAAGAATTTTCTTATCTATTAAAAGACCTTTTTACCCTTATAAATCCGACTTCCTAATATACATCACCTGATATACCCCTTGAAGTCCCTATACTTATCATTAGGTAACCAGGGTTACTTACTTGGGTTTAGTTTAGTTAATTAATTCTAGTTAGCTTACTATTGTTAACTACTAGTTATGTTTTTTAGTTAGCTATTAGTTATTCTTAACTAGGGTTAAGTTAGTTAGTTAAGAGGTTAATTGATTAAGTTCCTATTAGTCAACTAGGTTTAGCTTGTTAATTAATGCAAGTCAATCAACTTAACTCCTTAACCTAAGTTAACTGATTCAAATTGGTTAATTCAACTCGATTACCTAAAATCAGAAACTTGACTAACTATTAAGCCTAGGTTAACTAATTTGTTTTAGTTAATTAATCCTGAGCTAACTATCTTAGACAACTTTTAGGATTTAGTTAACTACTTAAGAGACTATTAGACTGGGTTAACCTATTAAACAAGTAATTTTAGGAAATTATTGTTAACTAAATTAGTCTTGATAAGTCTAGGTTAAACCATGACCAAACACTGTTTTAGAACTAAGTATTAGCCTAATTGGTTGATTAGTTTCTAATTACATAGTTAACTACCTAGTCTTGATAGTATGTCCAAAGCTTGGGATTAACAGGGTAATTAACTTGTTAGGATCAAATTTTATTAGTGAAAATGGAGATTAGGGGACTAACTATCAAAGAACTCTAGAAATCCTATATGCATATTGACCTAGACTGCTTAGTCAATTGAATTATCATACAAATTCATATGAAAACCGTTTAACAATCATGACAAGGACTCTGCCAAGGACAAATACATGACTGCTATGAAATGGATTTAAAACTCAAGCTAACATTAAAACATAACCAAATTACATAGCTACGCATATGATGGAACAGAATTATTTAAAATGGCTCAGGGCAAACAACCATACATGAATCAGTGAACACAGTCTAAGCTAAGAACATGTTTATCAAATATATTTTAGGGCTTCGAACTAATCAAGCATGAACAAGTAAAAGAAAATAATCAAAACAATAATAAAATTAGAAGAAAACAGTGACACAAAGAAGAGAGAGAAAAAAAACCCGATTAAACTACGCCTATTCATGCTAAAAAAAAAATACACGAAACACATAGAAATGAGGGGGGAGTACCCGTAAGAAAAAAGGTTTGGCCAGCAAATGGGGGGTCGTCGGACCTCGGCCGGATTCCGGTGGGTTTGAAAATGACTCAAACCCACAGAAATCAATAGCCCTCGTTGAGAGCTATCGATCCGTGTAGGTTAGAGCCATTAGAAGTCTCTGACCCGTCTTGTAGAAGAAAACTAGGGTTCCATTTTTCTAGCTTTGAAATTAAAAGAGATTAGTTGGGTTCTTGGGGAGATGGATAGTGGGACGGGGTTGAGGAGTTCGTGGGTATCACCTGGTTAAAAGTTGGGGTCGATTGGAGAAGCTCCGCCGCCGGAGGAGCACGGCGGGGCAGCAGTGGGACTGTGGTGGTGGTTGGCCGGTCTCTGAAGGGGGTGAGAGACGGAGGGGAGAAAAGGGGTATTAGACTTAGGGAATGGGGGGTGGGGGGCTTGTGAAACAATTAAATATTAAAAGGGTGGGGGGTTCTCAACCGTTTGATCAAAAGAGATCAACGGCTGGGATTTGTTATGATCAAAACGGGGTCATTTGGTGATGAGGCTGGGGCAGGCCAGGTAGTGGTTATTGGGCTGGGTTTAATGGGTGCTTGTAGAGACTCGTTTTGGGCCTGGGCACATTAGCCCAGGTCCGATTTTAACATCTTAGGCTTAATTAAACATTACTTAGTTTAATTAATACTAATTTTAATTAAAATTAAAAATGTAACAACTAATTTTGATTTTTTTTTGTCTTGTTATAAACTAATTGTTGAATTGATTAAAAGTGACACCATTTAATTTAACACTTATATCATTTAAAGAATAAATTTCATAGTTTTGTTCGGGGAAAACGATTAAATCAAGCAATTAATTAGTAAAACTACATTGTATCCAATAATCGACATTTTGTTGTTATTTACTTCAATTAGTTACAAATAATATGCTAATTAACTCTAATTCTCATTTTTATCTAATTTAAAGGGAAAATTGATTGATGGTGGATTAAAAGGTGAAATCATGAATTAACGCTTGTAATTTTGAAGAATAAATTTTTAATTTTCCAAATGATTGAGGTTATGCAACCTTAAGTTATTTATAAACATTAAAAGCCAAATAATGGTTATAAATGTAAAATTAATTCACCAATAGCACCTAAATTCAATAAAAATCATAAAACTAATTAAATTATTGAATATTTGTAGGATCATATAGTAGGTGAAAATCACGTGCTCACAGAATTCGAAACACTGTACCGAGTAATCTTCCTTCTTATACTTGTATTCCCTTTTTTTTATTCCTCTCTTCCTTTCCTTTTTAGGACTCTATAGCGGATTTGAAAGACCAACAAAATTGAGGTTTGACGAACATGAAGATATAGAAAATTCCCGAACTTCAATGTAAATACTTGGCAGCCTCCTAAAAGACTATAGTCGTCTGAAGATGCCGAATTACCATGGAGGCTTACCCTTTTTAAATCATATGGGATCCAAAGCTCGAAAAAGGAATGGTATTTCAGGCCAATTTTCAAATGTTGGTTGAATGGATTAAATCCCATCATACTTCATTCGGACAATGATTGGGACAATATGTATCTTTTGAACTTATGCAACCGAACTTAGAATGAAACTCTAATATGCCTACATACCTCGGTGAAGAGGATCAAGTCATAACGTAGTTCAGAATGGGTGAGAATTTTTATATTTTAATTTTAATTTTTTATTTGTTTATTTTTTAGCGTCCTAACTTTTGCTTAGGCCACCTCTTTCGAGGTTTTTAACCTAGTGGACTTCTTTTGTTTTTTGGGTCGTACACAGTTTATACTCTTGCGGGCCAGGAGTCTCATGTAGTTTATGCTCTTTCGTTAATGATCGTATCTTCTTTCAAGGATAATGCTTCTTCAAAAACTTGCCATTGATAGGGCCGATTCTTATGTCATCTGCCTCAACTAGCTTGTAAGCACCACTTGAATAAGCTTCTTACACGATATATGACCCAACTCATTTTGAAGTGAACTTCCTTACATGTATATGGAAGTAATAATGTGTCTTTATATGTGCCTTGATCTCCTACTTGAAAGGATCTTGGGTGAACTTTTGTATTGAAGGCACGAGGCAATCGAGCTTGATAACATTCAAGTCTCTGTTGAGATTCCAACCTCTTCTCATTAAGAGACTCCAACTCTGCTAGTCAAAGTCGAGCATTTTTTCATTAGTGATCCCTTCTTGAATAGCTAATCGTAATGAAGGTATTTGGCGCTCGAGTGGAAAAACGGCTTCGACCCTATAGACAAGTGAATAAGGAGTTGCTTGTGTTAGCGTATGGAGAGTTCTCTTGTACGCCCACAGAGTTTATATCATACTGTCACGCCAATCTCGTTTGGGTTTGGAGACGACTTTCTTCAACAAGTTTCATAGAGTTTTTGTTGAATGCCCCAGCTAGACCATTAGCAAAACAGTGTACATTGCAGAGTTACGTTGCTTGATGCCATAGAGATCACAAATCTTGTTCATTAACCTATTGTTGAATGGCTTGCCATTATCTGTTATTGTGTAAAGAGGAATTCCAAAGAGGCAGATGATGTTTATTTAGAAGAAGTTTGCAACATTCTCCTTCTTTTAATTGAGAGAAAAAGCTTCCGCCCATTTTGAGAAGTAACCGATTGCGGCCAAGATATACAAATGTCCACAAGAAGATTTTGGTAGCGGTCCAACAATATCCAATCCCCAAGCGTCGAATGGCCACGATGCAACAATCAGATGTAGCTATTCAGGAGGCTGATGAATAAAATTTGCGTGGAACTGGCTGCATCTTCGAGCTTTTACCATTGTTGGCCAATAATATTCCATCCTTTTTATATAGAAGTGGAGCTTTGGTCCAGACTAATGCGATCCACATACCCCACAATGTGCTTCTTGCAAAGCTTGGAGTGCTTCATCTTCGCCTAAACATTGCAAGAGTACTCTCTCAAATGATCTTCTGTATAAAGCATCTTTGTAGTAGAAGAAACGCGGTGCGCGACGACTGAGTTTTGTCCTTCTTCTCGGATTTTCTGGAAAGTATCCCATAGATCAAGTAGTCAATGATGGGTTTTTTATAATCTTCCTTCTCAGCTTCATAAACAGTGACAATATGGTTGAGTTTGTTTTCTTTACTTTCACCCATATTTGGTGGCGGTACTACCCATTTTTGGCAGATAGTAACTTGCGCTTGATCATGCAAAGTTAACGATAAATCTAGAGCGGCTAAGGAATCATTGTTCTTGTTTTCTTTCCTAGGCACATGTTGAATAGTCACTTCACCAATCCATACCATTAATTTTTAGCATAATCATGATATGGGCGTAGTTCGGGTTTTTGTCGTAACTATCTAGAAGTTTATTGATCACTAATTAGGAATCACCAAAGAATTGCAATTACAACGGCTTCATATCGACAACCATTTCAAGTCCAAGTATTAATTCTTGATACTCAGCAACATTGTTAGAGAAGAGTAGTGTCAAAGTAAAGGAGTAGGGCAGAACCTCACCTTGAGAAGTGACAAATACTATGCCAGCACCAGATCCTCCACGATGTGCAGAACCATCACAGTACATCTTCCATGGAGGTTAAGCTTCAATGACCACTGAATCCTTATCAGGTAGTTCATTAGTTAGCTCCTAATCATAAAGTATAGGGTGATCTGCCAAGAAGCCCGCTAACAGTTGTCCTTTTATAGCGTTTTGAGGGATGTACACAATTTCATATTGTTAAAACTGGAGGTACTATGCTATATCGATCACTAAGGACAGGTCTTCGCATCACGAACTTGATGGGACTTGCTCTAGAAACAAGACGTACGACATGAGCTCGAAAGTAGAACTTCAGCTTTTGGATTGAGAAGACTATCGCCAAACATAACTTTTCGACTGGCGAATAATTGAGCTCATTTGGGGTCATCATCTTGCTCAAGTAGTAAAGGAAGTTTTATTTCCCATTACTCTTTTCTTGGGCCAACAATGCTTGATAACTAGGGATTTTAGCCTATTATTTGCTCTCTTTTGCTTAGGTTTTGGGCCAAAATGCGTAAAGTTATTCCCGAAAACTAACTTAATATGCTTGTTTGCAGGGTTTGGTCAAAATGAGGCAAATAAGCCATAATCAACTCATGAATGGGTCAAACTTGCACAAATCCAAGGTTAGAACTGGTGCGCTGAGAGCAGCTGAAAAGTGCAGTCGCGTAAGGACCACAGCTGAGGCGGCCACAAAGACGCAACCCGCGAAAGTGAGATTCAGAGAGGCTATTTGAACAGAAGGATCAATGCTGACCGCGATGGAAAAGCGCGATCGCGAAATCTCTGGTGCGGCCGCGATGGGAATTTCACTGAGAGCGTATTGCGAGGTTCAGAGACCCTACAAGTTGGTCTTAGCTAAAGAACGCGGTCAACATCCACATGACGCGGCCGCGATGGAAGCTCACGCGGACGCGGTGATTATTACGCTATTCGCGAAACAAATACCAACCCAGGTTCAAACATGAAGAAATGCGTACCGCGTTCATTATTACGCGGCCGCGAAAGCCCAAGCGGACGCGGTCAGAATTATGCGTCCACGAATCCTCCGTAGGGGCATTTTTGTCTATAATTTTCAGCTTAGTAGAAATAGACCTTTTTGACAATTTTAGGTAATGTTTTGTTTTAGGAGAGCAAGTGAACGACTGGGTTTTACCTTTTTGAGTAATTTTAGAGTAGATTTATCTTCAATCTTTAGATTTTCATCTTGTATTTGAATATTATGGCTTATATTTCATCTTTATCTTTGATTTCTACTATTATCATGAGTAGCTAGACCCCATAGCTAGGGTTGTGACCCAACCCTAGTGTGGGTATTTAATGGGTCTTGAATTTTAGGGCTTAGTTATTTATGGGTTAGTGATATTCAAATTAATTCATGCTTTACAACAACAACAACAACAAACCCAGTTTGATCCCAACATGTGGGGTCTGGGGAGGGTAGTCTGTACGCAAACCTTACCCCTGCCTAATGCAAATAGAGAGGCTGTTTCCAATAGACCCTCGACTCAACTTAATTAATGCGTTAATTGTAGAATTTGTAGTTGCAAACACTGATTTGTGACCTTGTGACTTAGACTCTTCTTGAGAAAGAGGGACTAAGTCTAGGAAAATTAGGCTAATAAGGAATTGGGGTGAATTCAAGCGATTGATAGCCCCTATTAAAGAGTTAAACTTAGAGATAGTAATACCCGACTTGAGTCAATTTCACTAGTGTTGCATGAACACCCATTTGAGCTTGAGAAAGCCAAATTGGGCAAAGTCACTCAAACTACAGAGAGGTATAGAGTAAGCATTTATGTGTGATGGTTATATCACGACCCCAATCATAACAGGCTTATCTTAGATTCTTGAAACCCATTAGATACTCACCTAGGCAGAAGTCACTTCCCTAGTGCCTTTTAACGCTTGAAAACTTTCACAAAAATATTGTACTTAGATTACGCTTAGCATTCAATAGTACCAAACTTAGAATAGAATCAATCACAACAATGTTTAGAAGTGCAATTAGAAATAACACGCACATCTAGATTAGTTAGATACCCGACTCCAAACCAAATTAATTCCTTGTGGAAATCGATCCCGACCTCATTGGGTAAAACTTCATCGACTACTCCTCGCTACTATATAGTGGTGTAGGGTTGGAACCAATCACTTTTTTGCATCGTTGTCGGGGAGTTAGACGGTTTTGGCTATCTATTTAACTATTTGTGTGTCTTGTTTTTCTTTCCTTCCGTTTTACTATCTTTTGTGTGTCATCGCTTTAGGTACCAAATAGTGCATAATGATCCTATAGGAAATATTCTTTCGGGGGAGGAGGTAGATAGAAATGGTGAGGATATGGTTAATCTAGTACCTCAAGCCCAAAGAAGAGGCCGTTAAGCCAATGAAAACATTCTAGACCCTCCCTCACCTCCTCCACGGGCAGCACACCGGGTGCTTCCCAATGAAGGTTATGCAAGTGCAATTGTCCCACCCTGGATTCGGGCGGGCAATTTCCAGATTACAAATGTCATGTTGACCTTATTGGAGCAAAGAGGGTTCCTCACTGGCGCTCCCCATCAGAATACATATAAACATCTAAAGGGCTTTGTAGATACCTGCTAGGGGAGCAAACAGACGAACGTGTCAGAGGATGCGCTGAGATTGAGACTTTTCCAATATTTACTTAGAGGGAAAGCTTTGGATTGGCTCGAGAGGCTACCCAACCATTCCAAACACACGTGGGATGAGTTGGCAGAAAAGCTTATAGCCAAGTTTTTCTCACCGAGACATATGGCGGTATTGAGGGATGAGATCTTAGCCTTCAAACAGGAACCTAATGAACCCTTACATGAAATCTGGGAGCGGTATAGAACTATGGTAAAGGAATGCCCCAACAATGAAATGATTGAAGCAATGATTCAGCAGACTTTCTAAAGGGGTATTAACACGACCAATCAATGCGTGGTGAATCAGCTAGCTGGGGAAAATTTTATGAAGATGCCTTATGCCAATGCTTGTGAAATACTTGATGAGATGGCTGACACTTCTTCAGCTTGGAAAAGTCGGGAAAATGTTCCTCAAGGTGACCCGAATGTAATCCATCTGCACAAGGAACTTCATGATCAGGGACAAGCCATAGCTGAGTTGACAACTACTATGAATCAGTTAGAAAAGGCTCAACTTCAGCAAGTTTAGGGGACATAGAAAGTAAACACCATGGAAGGGGTGAATTTAGTGACCAACAAGAGAGACAATGTGGTCAGCAAGTGCAAAGCAATCAATATTAATATGAGCAAAGTGGTGGTGGTTTAACACCAAGACGATTGTTATGATAATCAAAGTGAGGAAGTTTTATCTGCCAACAACTGCCATGGACAACGGAGCAATGCTCCAAATCAACAATGGAGATCGCAAGGGAACACTCAAAACTGGGGCAACAACAACAATTCGAACAATTAGGGGAACAACAACCAAAACTTGGGAATGATGATGTTGTGTTGCAAAATGATGATGATCCAATAATTGATGAACAAGTGAATGATGAGAATTTGAATGATGAAGCTAGGATCGATATTCATGACAACGAGGAGGAGACTCAAAATGATGTGAACCCGTCTAGGGAACACGTGATAGACATACCGAAAATGGTAGTGCCGAAAGCCAGGGCTCCTTTGCCAAGACCTCCTCCACCTTATCCTCAAAGACTTGTAAAGCAAGATAATGAAAACCAATTCAAGAAGTTTATTGAGATGATGAAAATCTTGTCAATCAATGTGTCCTTGGTAGAAGCTCTCGAGCAAATGCCGGGATATGCCAAGTCCATGAAGGACTTGGTAACCAAAAAGAGATCTATGAATTGTGAGACCATAAAAATGACTCATCAAGTGCGTGCTATTGTGCACTCGATGGCTCCAAAGCTTGAAGACCCCGGCGCCTTCACAATTCCATACACCATTGGTAGTGCTTATTTTGCAAAAGCCTTGTGTGATTTTGGAGCAAGCATTAATATGATGCCATACTCTGTATTGAAAACATTGGGTATTGGACAACCGAGATCTACTTCAATGATATTGCAAATGGCGGATAAAACTATGAAGAGACCGCTTGGTATTATTATGATGTTCTTGTCCGGGTGGAAAAGTTTATTTTGCTCGCTGATTTTGTGATTCTCGACTGCAAAGACCTTTCCTAGAAACAGGGAAGGCATTGGTTGATGTGGAAGCAGGGGAGCTCACCTTCCGGGTGGGAGGTGAAAAGGTTGTATTCCACGTGTGCAAATCAACCGAATAGTAATGAAGTTTGCTCTTTTGTGGATCTTGTGACGGAGGTGATAATTGATGACACGAGTGGCATGATCAATTTGAAAGACCCTATGGAAGTTGTGTTGTTAAACCATGAGGATGATGAAAGGGAAGGCTTGGTTGAATGTGCAAAGGCCTTGCAAGGAACGTGGTCCTACTTATATGGGCCCCGTAAAATCTCCTTGGACTTGAAAAACTGGAAGAATCCACCAACAAAGCCCTCGACCGAGGAACCACCGACATTAGAGTTGAAGCCTCTACCTTCGCACCTCAGGTATGAATTCTTAGGCCCTTCTTCTACATTACATGTTATTCTTTCTGCTTCCTTAACCAAAGTGCCGGTAAACTCTACCCTTGCGGTACTTCAAAGAAGGAAAAAGGCAATTGGATGAACTTTGGCTGACATTCGAGGCATAAGCTCCGCCTTTTTCATGCACAAAATTATACTAAATGATGATGCAAGACCCTCTGTGGAACATCAAAGGAGGTTGAACGAGGCTATGCAAGAGGTCGTCAAGAAGGGAATTATCAAATGGCTTGATGCAGGGGTTGTATATCCTATTTCGGATAGTGCATGGACTTCACCGGTACAATGTGTGCCGAAGAAGGAGGGTATGACTTTGGTGACAAATGAGAAAAATGAGTTGATACCCACTAGGACTGTGACCGGATGGAGGGTATGCATGGACTACCGACAGCTGAACAAAGTGACCCGCAAAGATCATTTTCCATTGCCCTTTCTTGATCAAATGTTGGACGGACTTGCCGGGCGTGCCTACTACTGCTTTTTGGACGGGTACTCAAGGTACAACCAGATTCTCATTGCACTGGAAGACCAAGAGAAAACTACCTTCACATGTCCATATGGAACATTTGCTTTCTCACAGATGTCGTTTGGTTTTTGTAATGCACCGGCTACCTTTCAGCGGTGTATGATTACAATATTTATGGATATGGTGGAGGACTTCCTCGAAGTCTTCATGAATGATTTTAGTGTTGTGGGTGACTCATTTGAATAATGCTTGGACAATCTTGACAAAGAGTTGGCCCGATGTGAAGAGACCAATCTAGTGCTTAATTGGGAAAAATGGCACTTTATGGTGGAGGAGGGCATTGTCCTCGGCCATAAGATCTCAAAGAACGGTATTGAAGTGGACAAGGCAAAGATTGAAGTGATTTCAAAGTTACCTCCTCCTATTTCCTTCAAGGGAGTTAGAGCTTTCTTGGGCACGCGGGGTTCTACAGAAGGTTCATCAAAGATTTCTCAAAAGTGTTGAATCTCTTGTGCAAGATGCTAGAAAAAGATACAAAGTTTGTGTTCAATGAAGATTGCATGAAAGCTTTTGAGCTTCTCAAGTATAAATTGAAAACCACTTCCATCATTACCACACCCAATTGGAGCTCACCCTTTGAGCTCATGTGCAATGCCAGCGACGTTGCGGTAGGAGCGATTTTAGGGCAAAGGATAAACAAGATATTTCATCTGATTTATTATGCAAGAAAAATGATGAATACGCCCAAGTCAATTATACAATGACGAAGAAAGAGTTGTTAGCCATGGAAAAGTTCAGGCCATATCTCATGGGTGCCAAAGTGCTTGCGCACACCGATCGTGTGGCACTCCGTTACTTGATGACCACAAAAGACTCGAAAGCTAGGTTGATGAGGTGGGTTCTTCATCTTCAAGAATTTGACCTCGAGATCATTGATAGAAAAGGAAGTGAGAATCCGGTAGCGGACCATTTGTCCCGCTTAGAAGAGGAGGGGAGGCCCCACGATGGGCTCGAATTAATGATGCATTTCTGGATGAGAAATTCCTCTCCGTGTCTTCGAATGGTATGCCTTGGTTCGCTGATGTTGCTAATTTCTTTGTGACCAGCATTGTCCCGAGTGAGCTCTCTTCTAACCAAAGAAAGAAACTCAAATGGGACAGTTTGGATTATTATTGGCACGAGCCCTATTTGTTCATGATTTGCAATGACGGTGTGATTCGTAGATGTGTCCCGGAGGAGGAGCAAATGAGTATTCTTGATGCTTGTCATTCCTTGCCCTACGGTGGTCATCATGGTGGAGCGAGAACTGCTTCGAAGGTTCTTAGCTGTTGATTTTATTTGCCGACCCTGTATAAATATGCAAGTGAGCTTGTTAAAAGGTGCGATGAATGCTAAAAAGCTGGGGGAATTTCCAAGAAGGATGAAATTCCTCTCACCACTATTCTTGAAACTGACATTTTTGACGTGTGGGGCATCGACTTCATGGGGCCGTTTGTGAGTTTGTGTGGTAAGACTTACATCCTGGTTGTTGTTGATTATGTTTCCAAGTTGGTTAAAGCAGTGGCTTTACCTAACAACGAGGCACAAAGTGTGGTGGCGTTAAAGGAAAATATCTACACAAGGTTTGGAACTCCTCGGGCTATCATTAGTGATAGGGGTTCTCATTTCTACAACAAGGCCTTCGACACTTTACTTTACAAGTATGGTGTCAATCATAATCTATCAACCCCTTGTCATCCCCAAGCTAGTGGACAAGTTGAGGTCTCCAACAGAGAGATAAAGAGCATATTATCAAAAATTGTCAATGCAAATAGAACGGATTGGTCAAGGAAACATGACGATGCTTTGTGGGATTATAGGAATGTGTACAAGACTCCAATCAATATGTCTCCATACCAGTTGGTATTTGGGAAAGCATGCCATTTGCTGGTTGAATTAGAGCATAAAGCCATGTGGGCTCTAAAGAGGTTAAATCTTGAGTGGGATGTTGGAGTCAATCTTCGTGTGGAGCAACTCAATGAACTAGATGAGTTTCGGTTTCATGCATATTTCATCTCGTCCTTGTATAAGGACAAGATGAAGTACTTGCACGACAAATATGCCCGGAACAAGGAATTCAAGGAGGGTGACTTGGTTCTTCTCATCAACTCACGGTTACGACTGCTTTCGGGAAAGCTCAAGTCAAAATGGAGTGGCCCTTTTGAGGTGGTGCACGTGACTCCTTTTGGTGCTCTTGATTTGAAAATCAGAAATGGTGAAATCTTCAGAGTTAATGGGCACCGAGTAAAGTATTACCTGGGCAAGTTGATGACAACCATGTGGTGGCCTTGATCAATTTCCAATGATGATGGTAACATGCGTCGTGCCGCGATGTTAAATCAGGCGCTTCTTGGGAGGCAACCCATGTATTTTTCTTTCCTTGTTATTCTCTTCTTAGAATGGCTTTTGTTTTGAACTAACTAGTTGTGAAGTTTGCGTAGGAATTGTTTGTGCAGTGAAGGACTTTTACTAGAAAATGTTTCCTAATTATGGGGAACTACGCGGACCGCGCTCAAAATTTCGCGGTCCGCGACAGCTTTACGCAGGGGCACAAATTGTCAGCGGACGTAGACTTAAAAAGCTCAGAATATCAACTCTTTGAAGTTGTAATCGCGTCCCCGTTCGTAATTTTGCGGTCCGCGTTGATCTTATGCGGCGCACCCATTTTTACGCTCTCAGCAAAGGCTCTTCGAAAGCCTACCACAAATTCCGAGAATGGTGGCCACAAAGGACGCTCACCCTCGAGAGGTAATTCATAGAAATAGATCTTCTACCCCACAATCCCAATGTGAAGAAATAATTTGATCAAAGAGTGGGGTGGAAATTCTTCAGTAGCAGGCTGCTAGAGGCTAATGAGTACCTAGTCAAAGAATTCTACGTCAATGTTGCCCACATCAAAAAGAGCACCTATGTGACTAAGGTACAGAACCAAAAGATCAGGTTTGATGGCAAGATACTGAACACATATGCCGGGTTTGATGATATGGATGAATCCCTATACTTGGAGAAGGTGGCATTAGATGAGGCAGCCCGTCCATGGTTTGCAAAGGTGATATCTATCCAAGGGACAACACTGACTTGGCTTACATCTGGGGTCCAAAATGCTAGAAACACTTTGAGGTTTGAAGCAAAACGGTGGTGCACCTTTGTTTGCTGCCGGCTAGACCCATCTTAGCATGACAGTGATATCCTAGTCTCCCGGGCAATCGTTGTGGCTTCTATCATGGCGGGGTACCCAATAAATGTGGGAAACCTCATGGCCAGAATCATCACCAAAGCTATCAGGAAGGATGAAATAGCATACCCTTACCCCAACTTCCTCACAATGTACCTAGAGGACCAAGGGGTAGAGGGGAGGGACTTCGACAAAAAGATGAAGCCGAAGAGGCCATTCTCCTAGTACAGCCTTCAGGGAGTAGACAACCCCAAGTCCAAAGGCAAAGCCACTACCTCCACTAGTAGTCTGCAGATCCAAGGGTAGTGGCCACTGGGTCCGAGCCTTCCGCAGCTAAATGTTCTTGTACTGCTATGCCACCTCCACCATCCGGTCCATCCATCTCTGCCCCATTATCTATGCCTTCCTCCTCAGCTTACCCTCAGATGCACTACAAGTTAATCAGACTCTATCCAACATCAACAATTGGATGCAGGTAGTTACATCAAAGCTGTCTGTTTTATCCAGTGCAGTCGCAACACAGGCAACCCCAACACAACTTCAGCTACCTCCATCAGTGGAGGATTCACTGAAGGAGCTTCTGGCCAACCAGAACCAAATCTTGGACAACCAAAAGAAATTCCAGGAGACATTGGATACTCATGCCAATGTGATCAAGGAGCTGGGCAAACAAGTCAAGAAGATGAAGAAGACTCAAGCTTCAAAGGAGTCGTTGGAGAAGCTGAAGAAGGAGGTGGAGAAGCTCACTTCTGCCGGAGACCTCCCACTTGATTTATTGATGGAGGAGACTGCCCCAGCAGCCCAGACAGAGCAGGCATCAGAGAAGGAGGCTGACAGAGAGCCCAAGAGGGAATTTGTGGTGCCCCAGTCTAAGGACCTGGAGATACAGTTGGAGGAGCCGGAGGGAGCTGATGAGTCTATGCAGCCCGAGGACCCTGCCAGTGTGCCTGACCCCATGCAGACAGAGACCACATAGGGATTTTTATTTACTCTCTATCCCTTCCCTGGTCTTATTATTGCTTTTAGCATTGAGGACAATTCTAACTTTTATTTGGGAGGGGGGGGGGGGGCTTTTTTTGTTTTTGTGACCGGGATGTAAAAATTTTGATACTTTTTTTTTC
>ML278192.1:20477-88517 GCA_005239495.1 Nicotiana undulata
GGGGGGGGGGGGTCTTATTTTGATTTGATGACTGGCATGTAATAATTATGATACTATTTTTTCCATTTTCGTTAATTTTCACTTTTGGTATGTATATAACTTTACCATTCCATGTATATATTCATCCCCTTTTTGTATATATTCGTTTCACCCCCTTATTGTATATATTAATTTTACTTTCCGTAGTTTACTTTATAACTTCTTTTGTAATTTTTCTTAATAGCTTAGCTTCTTATTTCCTTTAGTATCTTCAATTTGAGTTTGTATCTTCTTTTTACATCTTTTTTTGCGTGATCAATAAGCCTTTGGTTTTCTTAATGCCACGGTTCTTTCCAAAGGTAGAAGTTGTGTGAATCGGGTGGCTCTTCCCAACGATGGATGGCGTGACAACCTTCTTAAGGGATTGAGTATGTTTTTCTTTCTATTTTGATATATAGTAGTAATCAATAAAAGTGGCTCAAGTAGGCTTCACTTGGTACTAACACATTTACCTTCGACCTCATGGTTAGAGACAAGTTGGTTAACGATATTAGCTCTAGTTGTGACCTTTAGACTCTTGAGTTGACTAAAACTATCATCAAGTGGTTTCTATGAGCCATATCCGATCTTCAATCTTAGCTAGGGTTGTTGTGGGACCTCGACTCTATTCTCTTTAACAATCTAGTAGCTTGAGAGGTGAGGTATTAAATTGCAAGTTCAAGTCCCGTGCCAACAAGTCTAGAACTTGCCCTGAATGTTTTTCTAGGCAAAATTCTAAGTGTTGCTTGACTTAAGAAGTGATTATAGTCTCTCCTTGGTCCCATTTGAACGTTGAAAATCTTCCGTAGCCTACCATTATGATATCCTTAGTCAACCCCTTTGAGCCTAAGCCTTTTTTATTCAATAACCACATTACAAGCTCATCCGTTTTATAATGACCCTCTCTTGGCACCCAATCTTTCCTTAGCATTCATGATAAACAGGAGGCAAAAACATAAGTTTGGGGGAGAGACGAGGAAGTTCAAAGTAATGAAAGGTTCAAAGAACAAGAGGAATTGATGAAAAAAAAGGCAAAGAAAAGGATGAAAAGCAAAAAAAAACATGTCAAAAAGAAAGTAAAGGTTGAAAGAATTCAAGAAAACAATGTTGAAAAGGCATGAAATGATAAGAGAAGGAGAAAAACGATTGCCATGAAGAAGAAAGAGTGGCAATGCGTCTCTCTAGTTCCCCTAAGGAAGAAGAAAATGACTCAAAGATCCAAGAAAGTATGAGTCGAAATGAGAAAATGGAGTGCTTAAGGAAAGATGAACCCATCATAGTTCGTTATATCCTACCTCGATCCCAAAGCCTTCATTAAATATCGCTACAGCCCTATATGATTTCAAGTTGAGTGAGCTTACATTAGTGGTGATTTACATAAGGGGCAAGCTTATGGTACTTAGAGCCGGACTTGTGGCATTCTTTTGAGAGTGATCACACTTCTTTATAATCCCTGTTTTGAGTGTCACATTCTATAAAGTGAGATTAGCTCATGAAGAGTAGAGGAAGAGGAGTTTGGAATCCACAATGAACTACGTGAGAGAGCGAGCTTCCTTAATGAATTGAGTCAACTCTTGATACTTTTGTGTCACATTAGAACTATGGAACTCAAAAGGTCATAGCATGATGTTGTTGATAATGCATTTGTGTTGAGGGTAATTGTTAGTCCCAATTGATGCTTGATGAATTCACATTAGGATAACTGAAATTTTCCTTTCTTTTTTTTATCGTGGAGGTGGGAATTACCTTGTTTTCTTGAGGACAAGCAAAATCTTAAGTTTGGGGGAGTTGATAACTAGTAATTTTAGACTATTATTTGCTCTTTTTGCTTAGGTTTTGGGCCAAAAATGCGTAAAGGTATTCCCGAAAACTAGCTTAATGTGCTTGTTTGCATGATTTTGTCAAAATAAGGTAAAGAAGCCATAATCAACTTATGAAGGAGTCAAACTTGCACAAATCCAAGGATGGAACTGGAGCGCTGAGAGCAGTAGAAAAGCGCGGCCGCGTAAAGACCATCGCTGAGGCGGCCACAAAGACGCGACCCGCAAAAGTGAGATTCAGAGAGGTTGTTTGAGCAGAAGGATCAGTGCTGACCGCGATGGAAAAGGGTGACCGCGAAATCTCTGGCGCTGTTGAGAGCGTATTGCGAGGTTAAGAGACCCTGCTAGTTGGGCTTAACTGAAGAACGCAGTCGCGATGGAAGCTCCCGCGGATGCGGTGATTATTACACTATCCACGAAACAAAGCCCAGCCCAGGTTCAAACATGAAGAAACATGGACCGCATTCATTATTACGCGGCCGCGAAAGCCCAAGCATGGATGCAGTCAGAATTACGCGTCATCCTCTGTAAGGACATTTTTGTCCAGAATTTTCAGCTTACTATAAATAGACCTTTTTGACAATTTTAGGTTATGTTTTGTTTTAGGAGAGCACGTGAATGGCTGGGTTTTACATTTTTGAGTAATTTTAGAGTATATTTATCTTCAATCTTTAGATGTTCATCTTGATTTGAATATTATCGCTTATATTTTACCTTTATCTTTGATTTCTGCTATTATCATGAGTAGCTAGACCCCATAGCTAGGGTTGTGACCCAACCCTAGTGTGGGTATTTAATGGGTCTTGAATTTTAGGGCTTAATTGTTTATGGGTTAGTGATATAGCTTAATTCATGCTTTAATTGTAGGATTGGTGGTTGTAAACACTGATTCGTGCCTTTGTGACTTAGACTCTTCTTGAGAAAGAGGAACTAAGTCTAGGAAAATCAGGCTAACAAGGAATTGGGGTGAACTCAAGCGATTGATTGCCCCAATTAAAGTGTTAAACCTAGAGATAGTAATACCCGACTTGAGCCAATTTCACTTATGTTGCATGAACACACATTTGAGCATGAGAAAGTCAAATTGGGCAAAGTCACTCAAATTACCGAGAGGTATAGAGTGAGCATTTATGTGTATGGTTATATAATGACCCCAATCATAACAAGCTTGTCTTCAATTCTTGATACCCATTAGATACTCACCTAGTGCCTTTTAACCCTTGAAAACTTTCACAAAAATATTGTACTTAGGTTATTCTTAGAATTCAATATTACCAAACTTAGAATAGAATTAATCACAACAATGTTTAGAAGTGCAATTAGAAACAACACGCACATCTAGATTAGTTAGATACCCGACTCCAAACCAAATTAACTCCCTGTGGAAATTGATCCCGACCTCATCGGGTAAAACTACACCGACCACTCCTCGCTACTATATAGTGGTATAGAATCTTCATCAAGTAAGTTTTAATACTTTCAAAGGCTTTGCTACAAGCTTGGTCCCACTTGAAACGAATGTCTTTCTTTATGAAGTGATTGAATTGTTGGCACCTCCCAGTTAGGTTTGAGATGAATCTCCTAAGGTATTCTAGATTTCCTTGAAGACATTTCAATTCATGAATATCCCGAGGCTCAGGCTTTTTAAAAATGTCATCTACTTTGTCTTGATAAATTTCAATCCCTCGATCCCGGACAATGAAACCCGGTAACTTTCCAAAAGTAACTCAAAAGGCACATTTCAATGGATTCATCCTAAGCTGGTACCTCCGGAGTAACTCAAACACTATTCTTAAGTATTTCAAGTGGTCTCTCATCTTTCTTGATTTTACCACCAAGTCGTCAACATAACATTCGACATTCATGTGGATAAGGTCATCAACAATATTCTACATAGCTCTTTGGTAAGTAGCACTAGCGTTCATCAAGCCAAAAGGCCTTACCTTATAGATATAAATACCCTTTGGGGTGCAGAATACATTAAGCTATTCATCTTTTGGTGTTATGCAAATTTGGTTATAGAACGAAGAACCATCCATGAATGACATTGCCTTGTACCTAGTGGTAGAGTCAATCATAAGCTCTTGAATAGGAAGTAGGAATTCATCCTTAGGGTATGCGTTGTTGAGATCCCTAAAGTCAACACACACTCGAATTTAGCCATTCTTCTTTCTCACGGGATCAATACTTCAAACCCATGTTGGGTATTTAACCACGAATAAAGTTAGATTCAATGAGTTTGTTAACTTCAGTTTTAATCAAGGGAACCAAATTCGGCCTAAAGCACATTTGAGCTGGCTTGATAGGACGAGTGCCATTCTTGACTGCAATGTGATGGACTGCTACTTTAGGGTCCAAGACAGGCATCTTTTTGTAACTCCAAGCAAAGACATCCTTGAACTCTTTGAGTAACTCGATATAAGTTCTTTCTTCATCGACTGCTAGTTAAGTACTTAGGTAAGTGGCCTTGGTTCTTCATAAGTGCCAAGGTAAACCTCTTTTAAGGCATCAACTATTGTCTTCACCCCTTCTTCAAGTTCAGGGGAGTATCTTTTTCTTCTTCATCTTCTTGAGGATCCCCATCATTGAAATATATGTGGTAACACCAAGAAATATCCTCCAATTTCTCGTCAGCCTCGTTAGAGATGAAGCATATTGCTAGCCTTCTGCAGTGACATGATATGAAGAGCCCATGATTTCTTCATCTTCATCACGTTTCATGGTGTAGACCACGTTATATGTATTCACCTTCAGTACTTCTTCACATGAAACCATGGGTTTTGTTTGTCGCCTCATTCTAGAAGGAACAAGACTTTAAAAGTCCTTAAGAGATCTTCCAGAATTTGGGCGAACCGGGTGTTCTTATGCTTTGATAATTTCTCTGGAACTAGTTCCCCTTCTTTAATGGACCCAATCTATCAAATACAAATGTCCTCACAGTTGATTTTCCAAGTCGATCAAAGACAGAAGACCTATTGGAAGAGGTAGGTTCATCTTCCGTAGTGATATGGTTATTGCTGCTCTTCTTATAGAGATGCGAACTAGTGATGGTTTCTTGTATCCCAGACCTTTACATTGTTGCCTTGTAGCATCTTCTGATGAGAGATTCCCTAATTTGATGGCTTATTGGTATTATATCCCTTATAAGCATTTAGATCAAAGCCTTCATCTGTACGCTTCGTAGGGAATGTCATATCCTGCAAATGATTTTGGGACACAAACCCTGCAAGTAGCATTGAGGACAACTTTACTGTCTTAATTCGTTTGATTAGAAGGGTTAACCACCTTAGAATATTAGTTTGGGGATTGGATGGTCAGTGTTCTTCTTTATTATTTTTAGGGACATAGCGGAGTGCAGGGGTTACTTTCTTGTTGTAAGACATAATGTTTCCTCAACAACAGCTTTGGCTTTATCAGCAGTCACCCTAACTCTTTTAGTTGTGGACTTGTCATTCTTTCTCTTCATGACATTATCGACTTTTAGTTCCTTCACAACATGGATGTTCAAGTAGAACTTTGCATCAGCGAAGTGCGACTCAGCCTCCGTGAATGGCTTTTCATCAATAGTTATCTTTTTCTCTACCCTATCCTTGTATTACTTCAAACAATGATTGTAGGTAGATGGAACCACTTTATTCTCATGTATCCAAGGACTTCCAAGTAAGTTGTTATATGAAGTCTTTGCATCGATCGCATGCAGCCATGCATTTGATTGCATATCTCCGATGGTGATCTCCAATTTGATTGCGCCTATCGCTCTTTCTCCCCTTGGTTTAATCCTTGAATCATCAAGAGGCTTTCAGAGAGTTCATCTACAGGAATTCCAAGTTCCTTCATGATGCGAATTGGCAAGATGTTTATTGAGGACCCTCCATCAATAAATATGTGATTTGCCCTTTCATTGTGCATATAGACAACCATGTATAGTGGACGATTATGAGAAGTGGCACCTAGTAGAAGGTCATCATGCGTGAATATGACCTTTTCCTTGTAAACGTTAACTTCCTAAGGAATGGACTCAATGGGATTTTCCGAAGATGATGCTAACGGTGGGTCATTACTCGTTTCTTCTCCTTTATCAGCATTGCAACAAGAGGCCTCGATACCATCATGGGAAACCTTCGTGCGGAACCAACTTGGCAAGAACTCATTCAATGTCACTGGATGTCATAGCTTTTGAGGGTGGTGCACCTCCACTTCTGCTTTCCTCAAATGCTTAATTGGATTATGTTTTCTTAGTCTTTTTACCATTATTTTCCTTGTTGGTTGTTCTATTGATTCTTTTCGTGGGCTTCTTTTGTGGAGCACACGATGAGTCAAATGTCCAACCTTCATCATCATCGGGCTAATCAACTTTGACTTTGTTATTCTCCAGTATTTCTTTATCTTTACTTTCTTCAAGAGTGCATAACTCATATAGATGGAACGAGCCAAAGTTGATAGAGACTTGGTTCACACTTGACTTCTCATCTTCAAGCACGATCATTTTTTCACGAGCTAAGTCAATAACTTTATCCTTGAAGACAAAGAAATTCCCAATATGGTGATTCACAAGTCGATGATAATTGTAGTAATTTGGATCATTGATTTTCCAAGCTTCATTTGGTCGCTTCATCTCTGGAAGCTCAATGACCTTTAGCTCAAAGAGTTCTTAAAAAATTGCAAGGACATCAGAATCCTAAAATGGATAATTCTTCTCTTACATCTCTTTTAGAGTCAACTTTCCACTTGGCTTATCTTGAAAAGAAATGGATTTTGTACTCTGCTTCTTGCTCACCTTCATTGTGAACTTTACTGGTGATGTGTTGAAATTCATAGCTTCTTTTCTTCTAGATTTAGGTACGAACTTTGTCACGACCCAAAATCCAACTAGTCACGATGAAACCTAACCCCACCCCTAGGTAAGCCAATTAACGATCAACACATCTCAAATAAGAAACATATGAGCCAATGAATAAAATAATTGAACTTCTATACAAAATCCCAAGGATAATACAAATCATGAGCTTCTAAGACTTAAAATTTTACAAAGCTGGTACAAAATAAATACATCATTTGTTCGAAATGTATATAAACAGATTTGCAAATCCAGAGCTACCAAGGACAAGTGACAGCTATGTCCGTAAAGCAGGTACATCTCCAATGTCAGCTCCCTCCATACACAGCAACATCAGCTCTAAGATCTGCTCACAAGGTACATAAGTGTAGTATGATTACAACCAACCATGTACTCAATAAAAACAAACCTAAACTTAGGTTGAATGTAGTGACGGGCTCAGAAAATAGTCGGCGTCCAACATCAATAGCCAATAATAGTTCATAACAGTAAAGTGAAGACAGTAAAGGCATATAACTTAGGAGATGTAATGCCCAGCTCGTTCACAAACACAGAAAAATAGACATGTTTTTTAAGTATAACAGTCCCACTCTAAATCTTACCGCTGAAATCAATTAAACATGAATTTATAAAAAAAACTATGTTTTTCCCAATTTACAACATCAGATAAGACTTTTCATTTACAGTTAGCATGATAAAAAATGCATCTCTATGCCTACATGTCAAATATACATGTCGAGTAATTAAATACCATGTCACTGTATAGCATGAAGAAAGTACATCTCTATGCCTACATGTCAAATATACATGTCAAGTAATCAGATGTCATGTAACTGTCTAGCATAAGGAAGGTACATCTCTATGCCTACATGTCAAATATATATGTCAAGTAATCAGTTTCACGATGAACTTAGTAAGTACACATAATCTTAGCACACTCCAGGTGCCTGGCTCAAATGCCCCGCTCCATCACCATGGATCCATAAACAAATCACACTTGGCACTGCACGGGTGCCTGGCATAACTGCCCATAATCGAGCAGGTGTATATAACACTATGCTTGTGCTCAGTGCTGGCATGTTAGACCTCGGAGGGGAGGATCCTACCGAAGCGTTAATTGTAATCACTTAGTCCAATAGTGGGGCCAGGCGCACGCGTAGCCTCAAATCAGTATAGTTTAGCTCAATGTGGGGCTTGGCATACGCGTCACCTCGATATCAATATAACCGTTTCGGCGTGCAACCCGATCAAAATATCCAAATCAATACGGATCTATGGCCCACGCCAGTCAACAATCCACTCAAGTCTCAATACGTAGACATCTCATAGAACAAAATCCAATTATATAACACGGATAACACAATATGTTTTACAGTTAAATCGCGTGTCATGTACAAGAACAAAAATAACATGTGAAATAGCATATCGAAAGTGCATAGAGATCGAGATATAACATGCAAATGTAACTATGATGACTGCACAGTACGACCACGACTAAGGCAAATAGCTCAATGTGGCGAAAATAGCCTTATCAGGTCTCAAACAATTGAACAGATAGTCTAGGCATGACTTCTGGCATGAAGAATATCCCACATATTCACATAAATGGAGAAAACATTATATCAAAGAACCATGATAGTAAAATAAGGCATATAATAGCTTAAGAACTACTCGTATCATGAATATCTCGGTGCACGCACCCGCGCTCATTACCTAGCACGTGCGTTACCCCAACCCATCTCAAGCATCATAATTATTAGGGATATTTACCTTCAAATCCAAGTTTATATGTGTTACTTACCTCAAGAAAGACAAATCGAATATCGAGCAAGCCAACCAATACTCTAGAAATGCATCCGTGCAAATCAACCTCCGAACGGCTCAAAACTAGCCAAAAACAACTCAAAATCATCAAATAATGCCAAAGGAAACACACTCAAACGATAAAGGCCGGGTCTTTAATCAATTACTCAAAGGAACGAAAAAGTCAAACCCAAGCTCGCACTTCAGAACCCGACAAAACTCCCAAATTTTGGCAACCCTTGCGAATACGAGTCCAACCTTACTAATTTCACTCAAATTTGATTCCAAAAACCCCAGTTTCTCTTTTTAAATCATCAATCAAATGCCAAAATTGAAGATAGAATTATGGAATATAATCAAACAGAGTAAAAAAATACTTACCCCAATCTATGTGGTAAAAATTGCCTCCAATATCGCCCAAGTCTGAGCTCCATAACACAAAATATGATAAAATGACCAAGACCTTCAAAATAGAGTACTTTATACACTGCTCCAGGGGTACCTTCACGAACGCGAAAGAAACCTCGCATTCGCAAAGCACAGACTCGCTTCCAAAGAAAACACGCTTCGCATTTGCGGCACATACCTCACAAACGCGATGAAAATGATGCCAACCTTCGCGAACACGACAATAACATCGTGGATGGGATGAACAATTCCACCAACTCCCAGCTCCTCAACGCGAATGCAACACTACATCACGATTGCGGTGCCCCAGACCTCTCAAAGCCATGCGAACGCTATCATCCAGTCGCGAACGCGAATAAGAAAATCATCCAGCCCTATAAAACACTTCGCTATTGGGGCCTCTTCTTCGCGATCACGAAAAAGAACTGAAACACCAGAAATCAGCAGAAAACGACAATGCATGAAACTCCGAAATGGTCTGAAACCACCTTGAAACTCACCCGAGCCCCTCGGGACCCTGTCCGAACATACCAAAAAGTCCCAAAATACAAGAGGAACCTACTCGAGGCCTCAAATCACACATAACAATATGAAAACCATAAATCGTACCTCAAATCGAACTTAATGAACTCTTTAACTTTCAACTTCCAAAACTCGTGTCGAACCATATCAAATCAACCCAGAATGATCTCAACTTTTGCACACAAGTTCCAAATGATATAACGGATCTATTCCAACTCCCAAAATAACAACCCGACCCGATATCATCAAAGCCACTTCCTGGTCAAACTTTTGAACATTTCAAACCTCAAAATTGCCAACTTTCGCCAAAAAATGTCGAAACCTTCTAGAAATATCCAAATGCAAACTCGTGCGCCCAAGTCCAAATATACCATCCGAACCTAGCAGTACCATAAAAACTTCGATCGTAGGTCAAATATACAAAGTTAAACTTGGTCAACTCTTCCAACTCGAGGTTTCCTAGTTGAGAATCATTCTTCCAAATCAATCCGGAAATAGTCGAAAACCAACATCGATGATACATAAAAGTCATAATACATCATACGAAGCTACTTATGCCCTGAAACCAATGTACGGAATGCAAATACTCAATACAACCGGTCGGGTCATTACATTCTACCCTCACTTAAACATACGTTCGCGCTCGAAAGTTTCAAGAGTCACTCCAAAGCCATCAAGTCACTGTGTAAACTCACCATGCACATACTCGGGGGTGATCTCATGTCACCCCTATCCATATAAGTCTGTCAACTCAACGTAACCAAAGATTCTTCCTTCAACCTTAGTTCATAAACCTTGGAACCCAATTTCTAACATCCGTAGTCTATTACAAGACCCCATTCTCACATTCATACACTATATATGTCTAAACAAGCTGGTATCAAAGTCATATCCATAACCCAAGATGTAATCACATGATATACCACATAACTCAGATACTCATAACAATAACTTTTGACCAAATAGCTGCTCAATAATTAATCAAGTACTGGTAACAAACATGTTATCAAATAAAACCTTGTTCTAACTCTTCGTACACTGCTAATGATAAAAGAAACACGCAGAGACTCATAACCACCCATCAAATGAATAAGTCGTGGAGCTCTCTCGCCCAACAAGAACCATAGCCCATATTCTAAGTCGACTTCCGATATTATTCTTCCAAATATACTGTAATCAAATCCAATATCACTCACTAAAGGTCCGATAACCTCATCTAAACCAATACAAGTTGCTCTATTAATATTCCACACCAATACCACCCTAAGCCGCAAACCGTGCAACCCATGCACCAATAAGTAACAACTCAAATATACCCAAAGATGGAAAGAGAATCAAATGAGAGAACAGTCACGTAATCTCGGCATATACCACCATAAGCGCAACGTTGTAAACCCATCATGCAAGTGAGAACCAGGATACCCGGAGTCTAACCAAAGAATCATATCCCAATATAACTCTGGTGCGATGCGTGACCCCATCCAAACACCAGTCCACTTGAAATAAATCAGGCCAAAATGCTCAAAATCAACAACCATACTTAAATCAACAACAAACACATGAAGTTCATGATCATAACCATGGAGAAATGGATAACACAATATACCACCAACATGACAGACCATAACCAAGGCGCAATCAGCCATTCAACACACGAAGAACCATCTCACTTGAATTTTTCCCCAAGGCCCAAACAGAAACACATTTTTATACGCAAGTAACCAACATATCACGCATTGTGGCATAGTAGAGTAACACATAGAACATATTAGAACAAAAACAAGCTCAACTCTAGCCAAATGATGCATCCCTCAGTAATAGTAGTGTTGGGTCAACAAATCCGACCCGGTGTAGAATATACATCTTCGTTAGGCCGACTAATGGGCCCCTAAGTCAAACCCGTTCATCTGCAATTTAGACAGATAACCCTCCAACACTCCAAAACCATTAGTTGTCTAACTTTGGCCATAACTTCACAGTCCGCAACCAAGAAACAGTCTGCCTTTGAGAACTCCCAGACTCCAAATCCCTAGAATACCAGAATCACCATATTCGATCCAAACTCCACCACTTGAATGACTAACACATCCCTCATACACAATAATCTCACAAGAAGTACTTCTATAATCCTCCTATGCCACATGAAAAAAATCATAACATCAACAGTTGATCGACCAGGTGAGTACCGCAATATTAATGAAGCATCCGTAAGTCAAAACACGATGCGTCTTCCGAAATGCGCACACTTCTCAAGTGATACCAGATGATGCCAGCATTCTCTAAACATATGAAATCGTCCATACTGTATAGAACTCATGGCCTTCCATTCAAAACTGAACCACAACCTTGTACATGCCAATCGTAGTCCCATACTTTGCACTACACCTATCATGCCATCATATGAAAAGTACGAGAATTTTATTAGCAACTCTGAAGCACCAGCAGGATACATACTCTATTATCTGGGAACCTACCACTAGACCCCATCAGCGAGAAAAGCACAACACGCAACATACCCCACATACCTGTAAAAAATATCCATCCCAGGTCATAATATAAATCATCGAGAACTCTTCGAAACCCAGATGCACATAAGCAAACCATAAAACTAAGTCCCTTTAACTCAACCAAGTTACACAGATCACAAAACCCAAGAGTATTGCCATAAAACAATGGTAAAGCCTCACCACATCATAAGAACCAAATGTACCGATCATATCCATTACTGTGCTACTCCAACCTACTACCAAGTTGTCCTATTTCTCTGAGTCCCTTTCGAATTACCCTTAAGTTGACACATCCTCTTGCCAATACACCACGATCCTTAACCAAAGCTCACCACAAGAGATCCTAGCATGAAACTATATCGCCCTGAAGCCCATAAACTAGCATTTGAGATACCCACTCTGAAGAGACTTTATGTTAATATGAAATTATTCCCTTTACCTTTCTGATACTGAAATGTGGAATCCATAATGACACAGAAAATACCGTGAGTCTTAACACCATCCAATCCAAATCTCAGATCTTAGCCATTCACAAATACGGAGATTTCTCAAACACCACATATGAATCTTGAACCCATTAGAACCTTCTCGAGATTCATTCACCCTAATCTAATATCAAATTCACTGCCCAAACAAGACAAACGACCTGTTCTTCATTAGCACAACAACACCCAAAGAAGTAATCCCACATTAATGCAACTGAGTGACTCCCTCCTCTTAGAATATTACATCCATCACGAATAACAAACCCGAACATTCTAAGATTTCCATATATTCATAAAGTATAATTCATCTTTCATCGGGAAATTTCCTTACCCGTGTCATCTTAAAAACTAACCTTTGTAAGTCATAATTGATCCTCAAATATGCCTCAGACTGAAACCGATAAAACACATAACCATGTAATCAATTCGTTGATAGTAGACTTCCCCACTTGGCTCAATCCATAGAATACAACATCCGATAACTTGCAATAGCCTTATTCCATTACTACCATAATCGCGCACTATAATTCAACTAAACCCTTCATAAATTCATGTGACACAAATCGTAAAACACCTCAAATCTTCTACTAAACTCACATTCATCCTTGTGATAGTCATGACAACCTCTTCAAGTGATCCAAACTCAATTGCACACATACAACCCATCGATAAGAGAAAACTCTCCACAAAAACACCATAGGGATCACACAACCTCAGAACATCCCGTAGGAGATAACCCACCTACTTAGTCTCAAACTGGCATCTATTTTCGCCCTACACTAGTTAAAACCACTATGTATTCACTAATTCTTCCCGAGTCTAAGCTCGTCAACAAAACATAAGAATCTACTTCACCCCTCAAATGAACGACATGAAAGATCCCTCAACACGCTCATAAGTTGAGACTGTACAACACATCAAGACAGAAATCAAGTGCCCAATAGTTCTTTTCATACCACGCAAACTCTTCTTGTCTCATCCAAACTATCTGAACACATCCCGCAGTCACATTATACTCATCATATAGCCATCCAACTACTCACCAATCCATAAATCACACTCTTAGGGACACTGCCGGACATATGAGTCAAAAAGCACATGCTTACACAACTAAAACTACCAAGCCCAAATTGCAGTCTAAACCTGGCCTCCGGATTAGCACGTCACCAAAACACAAAAAACACATATCGCATCTCGTCCAGGGAAATAACAAGACGTCGATGCACAGCTGATATTGAGCGTTCACATAGCATACGAGTGGGTGGAAGGAATTCAAAGAGATATGCTTCAAATTGAATCAACATCGCACGATAAGGAAAGAAAGATGGGAAGTTTATCCTAAATGCCTTGTAACCTCTCGAAGATAGGTATGGACGTCATCATACCGATCCACAAGACTCTACTAGACACTTGCTTAAGATTTGTAGAACCTATAAATCTACAGCTTTGATACCAACTTGTCACGACCCAAAATCCGGCTAGTTGTGATGGCACCTAACCCAACCCGCTAGGTAAGTCAATTATCAGTCAACACATCTCAAATAAGAAACATGGGAGTCATTGAATGAAATAATTAAACTTCTCTACAAGATCCCAAGGATTGGTAACACAAATCATGAGCTTCTAAGACTTAGAATTTTACAAAGATGGTACGAAATAAATACATCATCTGTTTGAAATATGCATAAAAAGATTTGCAAATCTAGAGCTACCAATGACAAGTGGCAGCTATGTCCGAAAAGTAGGTAAGTCTTCAATGCTGGCTCTCGCCAAACATAGCAACATCAGCTCCAAGATCTGCACGCAATCGACCCCATGTACTCAATAAGTAACAAACCTAACCTTAGGTTGAAGTAGTCACGAGCTCAGAAAATAGTCAGAGTCCAACATCAATAGACAATAACAGTTCATAACAGTATGAAGACAGTAAAGGTATATAACTCAGGAGATGTAATTCCCAACTCGTTCACAAATACGAAAAAATAGATATGCTTTTCAAGTATAACAATCCCACTCTAAATCTCACCGCTGAAATCAATTAAATATGAGTTTATCAAAAGAACTGTGTTTTTCCCAATTAACAACATCAGATAAGACTTTTTATTTACTAATTCTCTTGAGTAAAATGCATCTCTATGCCAGTATTGGTAAAAAAATAGACTTCACATGTCTAATATCTCTGATGACAAGGCGATCTATGTGGAGCAATAGAAACATGGCAGCTGGTCATAAACTTACAAAGAGGTACGAGACAAAGAGGAACGGAACAGCTTACCCACAAGACAATTAGATGCGGGAGCCTCGGTCTAATTGAGGAGTTGAAGAGACACGATCAGAATCAACCAAGGAAGAATAAAGGGCAGATTCAAAGATCTTCAATTAATGAGTTAAACGTTACATAATCTTCACGCAATATTTACGATTACCTATTGTAATGTTATATTAATGACATTATTAGTCATTAATGCTCAATCATTAAGAAGAGTCGGCGTTATATTAAGAAATTCCCTATAAAAGGGAGTAAAATCTCACTGTATGGGGATTTACGCGTTCTTATTGCTTTCTTATTACAAGTCTAATTATTATTATTAGTTAATTTCCTTGGTTATTAGAATCCCGAGTACTTCTTAAAATAGCTTTGGCAGAGAATCTAATTCTTTGGTTAAACAAATTGGTTTTTTTATCGGGAATATGATAATCTTTGTTTATTCCCAAACAACCTTTTGCGAATCATGTCAAATACCAACGACAACAACCAAAAAGCAATTGGAACTCCAGTCCCATTGCCTCAAGGATCTCCACGAGGTTCAAGGGACAACTCCCCAGGAAGATCTACAACTCAAACTAATGATCAAACCGGAAATGAACAAACATGGGAACAAGACCCTGTGAAGCAAATGGTTGGTGAATATATGAATGAAGCTCTTCAAGCTTTCATGATGGGGAAACAAGTTGTATCACCTACGCCTCCTCCAAACAGCACCACAAATGTGGAAAACCCACAATCCGGACTAGCAAATTCAGGAAGTAGAGGCACTCCAAATGAGTCTCTTGAAGGAAGACCAGGTATGTCTAATAATTCAGATTTACAATCTTTAATACTAACCTTGCAGAAACATGTGAAGGAACAAAACAATCGTATCAGCAAATTCCTGGAGTACCACCTGTCATCAAGGGTATTGACATTGATAGATATTCCCAACAACCCTGGAAGCCAAGTGCAGCACCTTTGCCTATTCCCTAGAAATTCAAAATGCCTGACATACCAAAATACGATGGGACAATTGATCCACATGATCATGTTACTTCTTTCACCATAGGAGTAAAAGGCAACAACTTGACTAAGCAAGAAACTGAATCTGTGTTGATCAAGAAGTTTGGAGAAACCCTCACCAAAGGAGCGTTAACATGGTATTCTACCTTACCCGAAATTTCTAATGGCTCTTTTGCTGAGCTTGCAGATTCATTTGTAAAAGCACATTTCAGTGCACAAAAAGTAGAAAAAAGAATGGAAGACATATTCAAAATAAAACAGGGAGACACGAAGTTGCTCCGAGCATTCATAGACAGGTTTCAACGTGAAAGAATGTTGTTAGCAAGAGTGCCTGACAATTGGGCAGAAATGGCATTTGCAAGTAATTTGAATGATAAAAGCTCGGAAGCCACGAGGAGACTCAAAGAAAGCTCGAGAGAGTTCCCAGCTACGACATGAAATGATGTCTATAACAGGTACAACACCAAGTTCCAAATAGAAGAGGATACCATTGCACAATCAAAAGCATAAGACAGGACCAGTTCTAGACGCTCTAAATCAGAAAGGAGAATCGGTAAAAATAGGTACGATCCATACATGGGACCTTTGGGATGGGAGACTCGTTCCAAATTTAAAAACACACGGTCTGATCACAGACCATCAAATAGAGATTCGAGCTCATCATCATCAAGATCCAGAAAGGATCGAGACAAGCGAAATAGAGGTAATGCAAGAATTGGAGACTACAATTTCAATGTAAGTACTTCCGAATTAATTACAATATGGGTGATAAAGTTCGGTGGCCCAAAGAAATGAGATCAAATCCAAACAGAAGGAATCCATACTTCTGGTGCGAATTTCACAACGATCATGGGCACAGAACGTCAGATTGCAGGTTATTGAGTGTGATGTAGAACATTTATTAAAACAAGGCTATCTAACAAAACTGTTTAGTGAAAAAGGTAAACATGTATATATGAAGAACAGACGGGATTCCCCAAAGCCACCATCTCCAAAGAGAACATTAAATGTGATAAACGAAGGAGAGGAGGTGAATGTCATAACTTATAAAAGAACGACCGAGTTCGCAGTGACTCACGGGAAACGAACTCGTGAAACTTTGGAGGATGACAGTATATCATTCAACGACGCAGATGCTGATGGATTATTGCTTCCACACAACGACGCACTAGTAATATCTCTACTTATACATGACACTAACGTGAAGAGAGTGTTAATTGATCCAGGTAGCTTAGTCAATATCATTTTGTTGAGGGTTGTGGAAGAGATGTTAATGGGGAATCGTGTAATTCCAAAAGCACGTTCCTTGTCCGGGTTCGACAACTCTACTGTCATAACAAAAGGAGAAATAGAGCTTAGTACCTATGCAGAAGGCGTTATCAAGGATACGAAATTACAAGTTATTGATACTGATATGGATTATAACGTAATCATGGGGAGACCATGGATTCATGATATGGATGCAGTACCATCTACTCTACATCAGGTAATTAAATTCCTTTCCAAATGGGGAATCCAACAGATTCGAGGTTATCAGCAAATTTCAAGAAACATCAACTCAGTGATACATTCCAATAAAAAAGAAATAGCGGAAGGATCAAAGGACGAGTAAACAACTCAAACTGACACGAAGAAAACGATAAAGATACGGTGAACCAAATCACCACGGATGTCGCATCGAGACACATGGACATGGATTCCAGACCAGATGTTATTCAAAACCAGAAGAGAATGAGAATATCAAGACAACTACTGAGGAGCTCAAAGTTGTTCCACTGTTCGAGCATGAGCTTGAGCAAAAAGTCCATATAGGCGCAAGGCTAAGCCCAGCCAGAAGAGGTAAGTTAATTGAATATTTAAAATCTAACGCGATTGTTTTGCCTGATCCTGTTTAGATATGACAGGTATACCCCTAGAAGTGATGACTCATAAGCTAAATGAAGACCCATCCTTCGTACCTGTCAAGCAAAAGAAAAGAAAGCAGGGATCGTTCAAGAATCAAGTGATCGATGAAGAGGTACAGAAACTCTTGAAAGTCGGTTCAACACGTGAGGTAAAATATCCTAATTGGTTAGCTAATACCGTAGTGGTACCTAAAAAGAATGGTAAATGGAGAGTATGCGTAGATTATACAGATTTGAATAAAGCATGACCAAAAGACTCATTTCCATTACTGCACATAGATCAAATGATTGATGCCATTGCAGGTCATGAATTATTAAGCTTTCTAGATGCGTATTATGGTTACAATCAGATAAAAATGGACCCTCAGATGAGGAAAAAACTTCCTTTATTACAAACAGGGTTATTGTTACACAGTCATGCCTTCTGGCTTGAAAAATACTGGAGCCACGTATCAAAGGCTAGAGACCAAGATGTTCCAGGAACATCTGGGGAAAACAATAGAGGTGTACATTGATGATATGTTGGTAAAGTCAACACGAGCATAAGATCATTTCCAGCATCTCTCAGCTACTTTCGAGATCCTCCGCAGGTATAACATGAAATTAAATCCAGAAAAGTGTGCCTTTGGCATGGAATCAGGTAAATTTTTGGGTTTTCTCGTATCAAATAGAGGCATTGAAGTAAATCCTTCTCAAATTAAAGCTATTAACGAAATACCTGATATACTCACGAGCAAAAAAGAAGTTCAAGGATTAACAGGTAGGATTGCAGCTTTAGGAAGATTCATCTCCAGGTCTTCAGAAGAGTTTTAAATTCTTCTCAGTACTAAAGAAGCAGAATAAGTTTGAATGGACTGAAGAATGCCAACAGGATCTTAAAGATTTGAAGGCCTATCTATCAAATCCCCCAATGTTGTCCAAACCAAAGGAAGGGGAAATGTTATACATTTATCTTGCTGTTGCAGAAATTGCTGTAAGTGCAGTCTTGGTAAGGGAGGACAAAGAGTACGAAGCTGTCATTGCATGACTTGAATTAGCACGAGAACTCTCAAATCGAGCAGATTGATCAGAAGTGACTCTCAACTAGTGGTAAACCAGATGCAGGGGACATATACTGCTAGAGAGACTCGAATGCAATAATATCTGGAAAAGGCACGAGACCTGGTAAGGCAATTCCAGTGATGGAAGATTATGCAAGTACCCAGAGAGGAAAACGCAAAAGGGGATGCATTAGCTAATCTTGCAGCAGTTACCAATGTAACGAATAAAGATAATGCTATTGTAATACACATTTCCATTCAGCAATCGACTAGGACAAAAATGAGGTAACATTTAATAATTTAACCTAGGATTGGAGAAACGAAATTGTAATTTTTATGCAGAATGGTACCGTGCCTGAAGATAGAAAGGAAGCTCAAGAACTTCGCCGAATAGCAGCACGGTACTGCCTAGTCGTGATACTCTATACCGCAAAATGTTTGGAGGTCCCCTAGCAAGGTGCCTTGGACCTAATCAAGCTGAGTACGTAATGAAAGAAGTACACGAAGGACATTGTGGAAACCATGCAGGAGCAAGGTCTTTAGTTAAAACCCTAATCAGAGTAGGGTATTATTGTCCTAAAATGGAAGAAGATGCTGAGAATTTCATAGCTAAATATGATAAATGCCAATGATATGCTAACAATATGCATCGACCAACAGAATTACTCCACCCAGCTGTGTCACCTTGGCCATTTATGAAATGGGGAATGGATATAGGACCTCTACCCCCATCCAAAGGAAAGGTACGATTTTTACTTGTATTAACAGATTATTTTTCAAAATGGGTGGAGGCAGACGCTTCTAAACAAGTGCGAGAAAAAGAAGTGAAAAGCTTCATTTGGCGAAACATCATATGCCGCTTTGGTGTACCAAAGGAAATCGTATGTGACAATGGACCACAATTAATAGGTTCACAAATAACAGAGTTCTTCCAAAGCTGGCAAATCAAACAATCACTTCTTCACCATATCATCCCATGGCTAATGGGCAAGCTGAGTCAACGAATAAAATTATTGTCAACAATTTGAAGAAGCGATTGGAAAAAGCTAAGGGAAATTGGCCTGAAGAATTACCAGTAGTATTATGGGCTTATAGAACTACTACAAGACATCCACGGGAGAAACCGCATTTGCGCTTGTTTACAGTTTAGAAGCTTTAATACCGGTGGAAATTGATGAACCAAGCACGAGATTCACAACAACAATAGAAGAAACAATCAACGACGAGTTGAGAACAAATCTGGATTTGCTCGAGTAGTGAAGAGAAGTTGCATTAATACGTATTGAAGCTCAAAAACAAATTATAGAGCGATATTACAACAGAAAAGCTCACCTCAGATATTTTAAAATTGGGGACTTCGTCCTTAAAAAAGTCTTCCAATCAACAAAGGAGGTCGGTGCAGGAAAACTAAATCCAAATTGGGAAGGACCCTACAAAGTCCGTGGCATTCCTGGAAAATGCGCTTATGAGCTAGAAACCATGGATGGCAGAACTTTACCAACAAGTTGGAATGTTCTTCATTTGTAGAAATATTACTTCTAAGGAAACAGAATACCTACAGTCAGGTATCATTACGTTCAATTTCATTTTAGTACAGTTAAAATTATACTAACAATTTTAGATGATAGGCAAAAAGCTAACCCATAACCAGATGATGATATTAGACCTGCATAGACATGAGGAAGTTATTGAATTCCCGGTCTAGGGTTACAACTTTGTGATGGGGGTTTTAAAGGGTTAAGCAGTCATCGTCTAAACTATATACCTTCGAGTCCCGTATGTTTTTCCTTTTCAGGAAAAGGACCACAAGAAAGGAATAGTCAAGTGCTCGAGATTTTATTCTTCAAAGCTCAAACACTTGGGGGACTATACAGTGTGGAAGGCAAAGAAGAATCAAAGAAGACTATCAAAAAAGTCAAAGCTCGAGCTTGAAGATCCATTTTTCCCAACAAAGCGCTATGAGAAAAATCAAAGAGCCAAAGACAAAAACACGAAGCCTGATTCAGAAACCTACAAAAAAAATATTCATGAAAGTAAACGAATGTTTAGGTTAAAGGAAGAATATTAGTTACGGGTAGAAATTCATACCCTCATATTTATTCAAAATCTATTGTAAAAGAAAACAATTGCGAAAGAGTTATAGACAGTACTCAAACACATGTAAAATGTTACGAAAGTTCTAATAATACAAAAACTTTCTTCAAAACATTATTCAGAAAAAACATGTGAATTCCTATCTCTTTTTTGTATGTTTAGACCATTATGAAGTTGAGACGTCTTCTTCATTAAGTGTCGTTCATAAAAGGGCCCTCTTTTATAAATCGTGCTTATTTCAAACAGACATGAAATATCGAAGAATTTTTAATTCAACATTAAAACTAAGGGGTAAAACAAAAACCCGAACGAAAAGCATGCAAACACTTAAGAGTAAAACGAAAACTCGAAAAACCATAAGTCATGCTAATATTATGGAAAAAACTAAGTATTAACTTAGTTTAAAATCAAATTTGTTTATACAAGGTTTCCCCTAAGTTGTCATTGGGGACTTACTAGAACCAAACTTTACCCCCAAATGGGACTGGGGGTAACCACTAATTGTTCCAAAGAAAAAAAAAAGACAGGGTTTGATAAACTCTGTCACTAGACACTGGGGGGGGGGGGGNAGAAGGAGGGATTTGAGATTGCGAGGCTTGGGCAACAGCTTCATCAGGCACTATCTTATCACCCGTTTGGACATCAACTTCAGGTGATGAAAAATGTTGACCTTGCCGAGACTTTTCAATCTTCTCCTTGGTTTTGGCAATTTCAACTTCTAAGTCAAAATTTTCTTGGCCCATTTCCGTCAATGTGTCAAGACGGACATTGAAATAATCCCAACTCACGTCAACAACTGATTTATCATCAAGGGCCTCGTAATCTTTCTCCCATTGTTCAATATCGGCCCTTAGCTCATAGCTCAACCCCGACAACATCATAAGAAGCCTGCAAGGGGGCAAAGGATCTTTCCAAAAATTGAATCTTGTTTGAAGATTCACGGAGGTCTTCTTGAGTCTGAGTAAGTGATTGCACAAGTTCACCAGCGTAAGCCTTCTTTTGATCCAACAAAGCCTTCAAGCTTCTTATCTCTTCAGTAACATGGGAAAGCTGCTTTGCAAAGGAAGACTCCAGGATGTTTTTATCCTGCCTGCTTGACTTGATGATGACTTCTCGATGGCCAATTCGCTGCAATTACTCTGATATGCTGCTCCAAGGTACATTTCACCTCCTCTACTGCCTCCATATCAAGCTGAAGACTCTCGAACTACTCCTTCCAGTTATCAGCCTCGGTATGATAGTCATTTGCTAGTTGCTCCGTATGAACGATCCTTTTCATTAATTCTGTACCAATAAGATTGATCTGCATAAAAAAAGAAGTTAGATACGGTAAAGGATATAAAAATAAGGGGGGATGATATAAAGTCTATCTTCAGGGACGAGTGTACAATCTCGTTCATCCAAGTTAAGGAGCTATGACTTTCTAGCTTAGACTTCTCAACTGGGCCTATCAGGGGTTTCAACCACACATCTGCCTGGCCTGATTTCTTTAAGAGGTTGCTTCTCGCAGGAACCTCTATTATTATTTGCTTCATTACCCCACTACTAGAAGATCCTACTTCGACAATAGAAGGCACAAAAGTAGGGGTAGATGAAGGAGTCACGGTTGGAATAGACGGAGGAGCAGAAACAGTAACAGGAGCAATAAACGAAAGTTCCACAGGAGTAGACGGAAGAAAAATAGCAAGAGATGCTTCCTATGAAACTGTGCTAAAGCGTTGGTGGAACAGTTGTTCAATTGACTCATTAGCAGGAGAGGAAGTTACATATTCAGGAGCGGAATGCTATAACTCAGGCACGGGAGGTGGATCAGCCACAAGAACAGACTCATCGTCAAATACGACCTTTCTTCTCCGCGACCTCCGAATCAGCGAACCTTCCTCCTGTTCTTCCTCATCCTCCAAAGTCTGAGACCCACTTGCTTTCCTTTTTGATGAAGAGGAGTTAACAATGATTTCTTGGGCCTTGGCCAAAGAAAGTTTTGAAGCAGACACAACAGTAACAGAGATCCCACGAGTGAGAAACCCTAACAAATGAAAGGGATCATAGAAGTTTAAAAAGAGAAAGAGAGGAAATAAAAAAAAACTTACCATGGGTTTTCACTTTCCAACCAAACCTCGACGAGAGGTACTTCCAAAGGAACGAACAACAATAATTTTTCTACCTAATACGGAAACTGGAGACTTCCTCAACAGTTCCCATGGTTGCTGCAAAAAAAAAGGGAAAAAAAATAGTCACGGTACTAGTAATGTATCAAAAATAAAGAAGGAAAGTGAGCAAAACTGTACTCGCGTGCAAAGTTTCACTTCTCAGGGAAGGGGAGATTTTCTTCACCTACTAAACCTTTAGTAAGGACAGCAACATACTATACATACCATCTTCTATCCTTATCATCATCAGGAATAACCAAAGCTCTTTTACTCCTAGCCGCGAGAGTAAAAACTCCTTGGCAGAATAGCATCAGAGAGTAGAGATGAATAAGATGATGGAAAGTAAAAGGAATTTGGCCAAATATCTAAGGCATGCAACTGCCCTCCAGATAAGAGGACTGATCTGTCCAAAGCAAACATTGAAGAATCGACAAAATTCTATGATGACAGGGTCGATGTGAGGCTTAAATCCTAAGGTATGTATACACAAAATAATACCCAGTTTTGTAAGAGGTTATTCTCTAATTGTCATTAGGGACTAAGACTGGAACGTCAGACTTCTAACAGCAATCTCTACGCACGACTGACAAAACCCTCAGTGATTTGGGTGGGATAAAGATTAGCACGATCGTGTGATGTCATGGAAGAAAGTTGTTTTCTAATGGCCTCACTATCCTTTACAAAAGAAAACTCGGCGGGAACAATCTCATCAACGTTTAGTTCACGAAGTGGTTTGTTAGGTTCCCTACTCTTAGAAGAAGATCTAGAAGACCTAGCCCTCGAAGAAGACGAAGAAATATTAGCCCTAGAAGATGGCGGATGAGTAATGATACGAGAAGAAGATGAACCCCTGGAAGGTGTAGAACTTAAACTTCTTAGCCTACCACCCCTCCTACTCCGGATTGGAGCAGAAGAAGGAGATAGTTCCTCTACAATGATAACTTTTTTGGGTTGCTGGCTTGAGGAAGACATATTTACGAGAAAGAAGAATTTACAAACAATGAAGGAGATCCGAGGCAACCGGGAAAAGGGGTATTTATACTCAGAGGCAACCGTCAAAAAAATGGAAAAAACACTGATGTGAAAGTCATAATTAAAACTGTCACTTCGTGATTGATGTAGTCGCAAAATCCCTAAAAGGCGTTGATTAATTGAAGAATCAATCCGAGAATGCCACGTGGCACGAGCATTAAATGGAAGTGACAAGCGATGTATACATTCAGAGACAGATGCGATTGTACGAGAAAAGCGGCGACAAAAACTTCCCGCCATAAATGAGTATCCACTTACCGAATATTTAATTGATAAATAAATGGTAAGTGGGGGGACTATATGTATTAGTAAAAAAATAGACTTCACACGTGTAATATCTCTGATGACAAGGAGATCTATGTGGAGCAATAGAAACATGGCACCTGGTCATAAACTTATAAAGAGGTACGAGACAAAGAGGAACGAAACATCATACCCACGAGACAATTAGATGGGGGAGCCTCGGTCTAATTGAAGAGTTGAAGAGACACGGTCAGAATGAACCAAGGCAGAATAAAGGGCAGATTCAAAGATCTTGAATCAATGAGTTAAACGTTACATAATCTTCACACAACAGTTACAATTACCTATTGTAACGTTATATTAATGACATTATTAGTCATTAATGCTCAATCGTTAAGAAGAGTAGGCGTTGTATTAAGAAATTTCCTATAAAAGGGAGTAAAATCGCAATGTTGCCCCAGTTGCACCGCCAGCGGATCTAGTGGAGGATTCCATTGTTGAGGAGCAAGGCTAGGTGCCCACAGCAGAGCCAGCTCGGGTCGATTTCATGACAACACCGAGATTCCAAGAGGTCATGGGTTGTATGCTACGATTCATGGATTCTATGACTCAGGTCGGTTTACTTCAAGCAGACCCAGCCACATCTCAGGCAGGAGGGTGAGCACAGACCCCTACCGCACAGGCTCCTGGGCATGCAACCATTGTATATCATACCCCGGAGGTGAGCCTAGCCAGTCGCAGCAGCTGTACCTGAGCCTAGACTAGCTACGGCCGGCGAGCCGTAGAATGTTTTGGATAGATGGCCTAGGCTTCACCCTCCGGCCTTTGGGGGTGAGCGACATGAGGATCCTCGGGACTTTATTGATAGGTCCAGGGACATGCTGCACAACATGAGGATATTGAAGTCTCACGGGGTGGATTTCACTATCTTTCAGTTGGAGGGAAGAGCACGTAGGTGGTGGCAGTCTTATCTTCTTGGTAGACCACCATATTCTCCCCCATGATTTGGGACCAGTTCACACACCTATTCTTGGACAGGAATATTCCACCCTCTTAGAGGGAAGAGTTGCGATTCCAGTTTGAGCAGCTCCAACAAGGTCAGATTTCTATGACCGATTTTGAGGCGAGGTTCTCTGAGCTGTCTCTCTATGCACTCATGATACTCCCTACTGAGATGGAGCGGGTGCAGAGGTTTGTTGCGGGGTTGCACTAAGGTATTCAGGGTAGTATGGCCCGAGAGGTGGAGATTGGGACTTCCTACCAGCTAGTAGTAGAGATTGCTCGGAGGATCGAGGGCTATCGTCAGAGGGGTAGAGAGCGGATGCAGCAGGACAAGAGGGTCCGTTACTTCGGGAATCAGTGGTGCCCTAGTTGGGGGCAGAGGTCAATTCAGGAGGGGTCAACCCAGTAGGCCCCCATATCCAGCACCGCCGCCTCTACGGGGTGCACCAGCACCACCCTATTTTAGCATTATGCCGGAGGGTTCTTACCGATAACAAGCTATTTAGGGTCCTTCTAGTGGGTACTCCGGCCATCAGGGCTCCTCCAGTGCCTACTGAAGTAGGATACCAGAGAGTTCATATCGCCTACTAGCTATTCAAGGTTCTTCCAGTCGGTATTCAGGCAATCAGGGTTAGGCTTCAGTGCATCAGTCCACCGCTAAGAGAGGTTGTTTTGAGTGCCGGGACCTTAGTCATGTGCGGAGATTTTGCCTCAGGCTTCGGGGCATAGCAGTGTAGCAGAGCCAACATCCCATGATTACAGCTCCAGTAGCAACACCAACCGTCTGGCTACCTAGAGGCGGAAGGCACGTGGGTAGAGGTCGTCTTAAAGGTGGAGGTCAGACATGCGGAGGGTAGTCAGGTGGCGCTCCAACCAGTTTTTATCATGTTCCGGCCAGACTAGATGGGGTGCCCTCAGATGCCGTGATCACAAGTTTTATCTCTGTCTACGGTAGGGATGCTTCAGTATTATTTGATCCATGATCTACATATTCGTATGTGTTATCCGTGTTTGCTAATTTTTCTGGATATTCCTCGTGAGTCCTTGGGTACTCCTGCTTATGTGTATACTCTGGTGGGCGATTCTGTTGTTGTGGATCGGATTTAGTGGTGCAATGAGGTTACATTCTATGGATATGATAGAGCGGATATTCTGTTGCTTGATATGACCAATTTTGAGGTCATCCAGGGCATGGAATGGCTATCTCCATATCACGCCATCCTTGATTTCCATGCCAAGACAGTTACCGTAGCGATGCCAGAGTTGCCGAGGTTGGAGTGGAAGGGTTCATCTATCACTTAGTAGGGTCATCACTTTTCTAAAGGCTCGACAAATGGCCGAGAAGGGTTGTTTGGCTTATCTAGCCTATGTTCGGGATACCACCACAGAGTCTCCGACGATTGATTCAATGCCAGTAGTCCCGGAGTTCTCCGATGTATTTCTTTCTGATCTTCCAGGCATGCCACCAGATCGTGATATCGATTTCTGTTTTTACTTGGCTCCAGGTACCCAGCCTATATCTATCCTACCGCACCGTATGGCTCCGAAAGAATTGAAGGAATTGAAGGAACAACTTGAGGAGTTGTTAGCAAAGGGGTTCATCAAGCCGAATGTATCACCTTGGGATGCACCGCTATTATTTGTGAAGAAGAAAGATGGGACTATGCAGATGTGTATTGATTACCTCCAGTTGAACAAAATCACCACTAAGAACAAGTACCCGTTGTCACGTATTGATGATTTATTTGATCAATTGTTGGGTGCTAGGCTATTTTCTAAGATTTACTTGAGATCGAGGCACCATCAGTTGAAGATTCGGGACCCAGATGTTCCGGAGATTGCTTTCCGTACTTGATATGGCCATTATGAGTTTCTAGTGATGTCTTTCGGCTTGACTAATGCCCCGTCGGCATTTATGGACTTGATGAACAGGGTGTTTAGGCCTTATATTGATTCGTTTGTCATTGTCTTCATTGATGACATTTTGATTTACTCACGTAGCATGGAGGAGAACGAGCAACATAAAAACTATAGTGACCAATGTTAGGTTCTAACATCTGAACTATCATCATCCCACATGTGGCTCCATTTCCAAGAATTAAAAGAAATTATTCTATGAGGTAAAACACATACGATTACCATACACAAACTTATTCTTCAGAGTACACCATCATCTGATTAATCACTTCCTGCACCATCCGGTGAGTTCTTGGTCTTAATCCAAACCTAAAATATACGAAGGTTTCGCTATAATCATTGTTACTTATATTTTCTTTGAGAACCCATGTGCATCACTGTATACTCGTCAGTCACTACAATTTCGATACAATAAAAATTGGAGATTTGGTAACTGAATAAATAATAACTATCATACTGTATAACCATAAATGCTAACTGCAAGACTGTATAACTGGTAACTGAGGTAAATTGATGACCATAAAACGGAATAAATACTTTCGTACTTTCTAGTAAGGTTATGCTATGATATGTACTACTATCCATTGCATCCCATTTTCAACATACCCTCAATTCTCATTTGTTACCAATCTGCACTCTATAAATATACCCCAATGAACAATCATCCTCTCTAGAACCTTAGGTTTCTCCTACGCATCGCATGGGCATCCAATACGTTTGGAATTCGATAGGAAGAGAAGGTTAACTATTGATCAAAGCTTCATGGCACGATCTAGAGTAGAAAGATTTGAGACAATCCTGAATGTCTTGGTAGTTAACCGTTTATATGAGTGGCCGACACACACATATAAAGGAAACTCCACTGGACACGGCTTCATAGACTCCCTAGGACTCTTGAACCTAATGCTCTGATACCAAGCTTTGTCACGCCCCGAACCTGGGCCTAGACGTAACACGACACTCAGTGCCTAACTTCATGTGACCAAGCGAACCAACTGGCTGGCTGAATCAACATGTGATATCATAACATACTGAATGCGGAAGATAAACTAACACCTGCTGATATACTAAAAGTCTGGATGATATAAATCAAAGTGCGAAAATACTAATACAATCCTGAAATATATTTATAGCCAACATGGCTTAATATGAAAAGCCTACGACTCTGTCTAATTGTTACTCTAGTCTATGAAGCCTCTAATGAAGTATCGAAAACACTGACTGTCTAAATATATTGAATATTGTAAGGTAACGATAATGCCTCGAAAGAACTAGGGATCACCAAATAGCTGGTACGAGAATCCTAGCACTCTGAATCATTAACCTGTAATCATTACTTGCATCGTGAGATGCATGCCTCGGGTAAAAGGGACGTCAGTACATTTGAATTGCACTGGTATGTAAAGCAACTGAAAGAAAGAATTATAAATACTGAAATTGAAACTAAGCTGATAACTGAGAATTAATAATTGAAAACTGAAATGATAACTACTGATAACTGAACTGATAACTGAACTGATAACTGGTAACTGATATGATAACTGATAACTGAAATGGTAACTAATAACTGAACTGAAAGGAAGTAAGGATATGAATACTCCCTCTTCTGAATGGTGAACAACCTGTTTATCTTAATATTAAACTGCGGCCTCGAGCCCAAGTATACGTATATATAACTGCGACCTCAGGTCCAAAAATGCATAAAGCATAAACTACGGCCTCAGGCCCAAACATGCATAAATCATAAACTACGGCCTCAGGCCCAAGTATGCATAAAGAATATAAACTACGGCCTCAGGCCCAAATACAAGTGTTCAACATTCAGGAACTGAGAATCATACTGAAATACATTATACTGAAATACATGATGCTGAAATACTGAACCATATTGAGTTACATGATACGTGAATATTGAATAGAGCTAGGATGAGACATGTATTCATGAACTGATTATGAAAACTGGAACTTCAACTGTTTATGACATGCTGAGTAAGCTATATTGAGACTTAGGAACATCAAACCCAAGTCTATATTGAATACGAACAGAGCTCACAACGTTCAGAATGAAAGTCATGAATGAGTTATGAAGCTAGAGAATAGAAGTTCTACAACTATTCAAGGAACTAGGCTTAACTATATTTCTGAGGCAATTAGTAACGTCGTAAAAGAAATGTATTGTAGGGAGAATCAATAACATTCATAAACATAGAGAGTTAGCCTCACATACCTTAACTTCCTGCTCTTGAGCGTAATATAACGTTTTCCAACCCTTTTAACTTTAATCTATATCAATACAAGTCATAGGGATTTCATATTAGCAATAATACTCATGTTTTGGTCCCTTAGGCATTTTATCAAACACTTGGTGGAATAAAGCTTTATAGACCTTATTAATGGTGTTCCTACACCCAATAACCTGTCCTCTTACTCCTTGATAAATTCTAATGTCTCAAGTGGCTATAATCAATACCATTCTTTATCACCCATAAGGTAAACAACACTCTTAACCAATAATAAAAAATTAACAACCCAAACCTATAGCCGTTCATCTTTTCTATCAAACCCATCAACACATAACTCATGAACTAGAGTCTATAATCATTATCCAATGTTGGAATCAATTAGAGGGTGAAGACATTACCTTTTTGAAGTTTAATTCCCTTGAATTCGAGTTCTAGGGTTCCTTCTCTCAACAATGATGTCCCAATAGAATATCTAATGATATGGAGGGTTTACCCATGTTAATAAGATGTTGGGAAATTGAAATAAACTTAGAATCACCATTAGAACTAACCATGTATGATGGAGGGACCTCTAACGAGTTAGGTTTTTGAGAGCTTTCCTTTCTAGAGAAAGTTTTTATGTTTTGGGGCTGTGAGGGGATGAAATAGGTCTAAAGAACGACTTCCCAAGTCGGCCACCACGTCCCAGTAATCCCGACCGCGGTAAATAGCTGGAGCACTGCCTCACGACCGCGGTCGCGATGGATATGCACTATTAAGTAATTTGAGTATAACCTTTTACACAGAGCTCCGTTTGGGATCCACAATATATCGTTGGAAAGATATTTAAAAGGCCTACAACTTTCATGATTTGAGGTTTCCCAAATTCTATACACAATTTCTGAAAAACCTGTTGGAAGACGGACGTTCTGCAAACTTAGTCGATTTTGTCGAATCTTATGCACCTCACTTTCCATCTTGATTTTGAAACAACTATTTTCACCCATAATCATCCTGATAGGACTTCATATGTATAAAATATAACCTTAATACTCAATTAACACATTCATATCTAAGCGAAATTTACGAGGTGTTACAGGGACACTTGAATTACAGACAGAACTAAACTGATTTTGAATAGAGCATACAACTGAATCAAACAAAGTTTCACATTGCATAAGTTGACTTGGTTTATTAATTACCACTAGTTGGGACCATATAAGCATGTATTAAACAGAAAACATGCTGAAGTTTGGACTAACTGACCAAACAAACACATAAAGCAGGATAGGGTAGTAGGAGCTAAAGCATGCTAGTTTCAGAAAGAAGTAAACAAGTGTCATGGATCAACAGGAATATGTTAAGGTAAACTAACCATACTAGCATATAGAACATGATAGGTTAACATGAATAAAGGCATGCTAGTTAAGAGAGCAATAAACAAGAAACATATGGTAAACAGAAGCATGTTGAGGTCTCTAATAAACTGACTACATAAACATATATGATAGAGCAAGGTAATAGAAATTAAGGCATACCAGTTAGGGAGATAGCAAATAGTAAGGTGAAAGGCAATTGGAATCCAAGAGTCTAGCCTTGGCTTTCCGCCGGCTAGACAGTGCAACAAATCAAAGTAATAGAAGAACTTAAATTGTTTGACTGTAAGTAAAGTTGGTGTGTCTCAATGTGTGCTTGTAAGCATAGGTGTAGGTGTGTGTCTTTGAAAATCAGAATGGTGAAAGGATTATAACATTCGGCAGAGTAAAAAAACAAGGCAGAAAAATTAATTGCACACAAATAAGGAATGCAACATCAATTAATCATTCAATAACGGTTAAACCCAATCAATTAATAAGACAGAATCCAGGAAATATCACTTACATTAGGGAGAATCAATTAGCAGCCAAGATTGAGGTTTAATAAGGTAAGCAATAAATCCAGAGATCATTTATAGGCCAATAATACATTTAAGGAAAGCAGTACCAATTATGAGTCACATATAAGAAAAGAATAAATAAAGATTTTTTAGAGAGATATCAGTTTTGAAAAGAAGTACAATTTCAAATCCCAATTAAGCAAGTAAATCAAATAATTAGTTTACTTAACAGAGCCAAAATAAACGGGCAAACATTAGAATAAGCAGTAGAATAATTAGAAACGCTAGGGCATAAAGACATAAACATGAAAACCGGTCGAACAAGTAAAGAGAACCGGAGTTAAGCACTTAAACATTTTAAAACATTTTGCAGAAACTAAAAAAAAGATGAAACCCTGGATTTTAGGAAAAAACGAAAAATCAGTTAACAATAATAGGAAAAACAGAAGATCTTAAAAGAGAATTATCAAATAAACTCACAATCATTTCAGATCTATAGAAATCTGAACGAACTCAAGTAGAAATAACTAGGGTTTTAAAAAAAAGACAGAGGTGCGAAAAATCTTGTTTGAACCAGAGATTTGAAGCCATAAACATGAAGATATTAGTACTCACAGACATAGGAACGAATACAGACGGATTCATCGAGAAAATGAAGGCTTTGAACCAAGTCTTTGTCGAATCTCTCTGAGATTCCACAAAAATCATAACACCAGTAGAGGTACGAGGCCAGATAGGGCCTAAGATCGAAGAGAAAATCCATGAATCGAAGGGGGTTCATGTGACGACGGGCTAGGGTTGGGAAGAGATGAGAGAGAAGAGAGTTGGAAGGGGTTTCAGGGGAGGCCGATTTTGGAGAATGACTAGGGTTTGGGGGTTGTTGGTTAATTAAAAAAAGGCAATGAATCCTGGACCGTTGATCTTTTGAGATCAACGGCCAAGATTGAGTCTGGGGGTTTGGGGCGGGTTATAAAATTGGGTTATGGGTATTGGATTAAGGTTATGATATTGGGTTAGTTTAATTGGGCTAGGGTAGTAATTGGGTTAAGTCCGAAAATCAAATTAAAAGAGGCTATTTGTTAAATACTCAATTAATTTGTTAAAATAATTTATAGAAATAGCTAATAATGATAAAACAATTCTATTTATGCATGGAAACGATTAAAAATAATTACTTAATATTATAAAAATATAAAAGGTTATTTTCGTGTAAAATAAAGTAATTATGCACATATGGACTATTATTGCAAAGTTACTGCAATCATAGCCTACATATGTAAATATAATTATGCATAAAATAATTAAAACTCAATATAAACATAAATGATAAAATTAAGCAATAAATTATTATAAACTTATTTGTGATGCAATTGGTAATTATTTAGATAACAAAATAGTGGGATAAATTAATTAAAAATCCTTTAAAAATTACAAAAAAATTATGGAAAATTATTAATTGATGCTCATGCATTATTTTGAAGATATATATGCATTTTGAAAATAATATAGGGAAAAATTGGGTATCAACAGCTGCCCCTCTTTACCGGGGAAGGATGAAAGAGTTATCGGGTAAAGATATGATGGCCAATTTTGACCGAATAGGGTGATTATAGAGACGTAGGCCCGCACTCTGGTTTCCGAGCTGCCTACATATCCCTGGTTTTATAGGAATCAAGTCGTGTGTAGTTCTGGATCCACCGGCGAAATATACCGATGGAGTTATCACAAAGACGGATACAAGGTTTCGAATAGGTGAAATGGTTACGGTGAGCGGTCATGTTTGAAATAGCGTGAAGGATTTGGAGCGGGATTGTCCCTGTTGAGATAATAGTTGCTCATCGGGTTACCTGCAAATCAAAAGATGCAATGTAAGCATATATCTTTGAGTAAATTTAAAGCATGATGCAAATTCCTTTCGGACCATGAGAATTGTCTTTGGACGATTTGAGGATGATGTCCTTAGACCATGATGTCCCGGGCCATGAATTGTGTGGTAAAGGATTCACAGACCATGAAATGATGTTCTCGGGCCATGAAAATGGTGCCTCCGAACCATGACTCCGTTGAAAAATGGTGTGTAAGTTCGAGAGATCCTCAAGCCATGGCATGGTGTCTTCCGGCTACGAGGATGGTGCCTTCAGACTATGACGCCCTCGGAAAATTTGTCTATGTATCATCCCATTAGGTGCAAAGACATGATGCTAGAAGAAAAAAGACAAGGCTTAGTTTTGTATGAAGTTGAGGGCAGAGCTTAGCCCGAGAGAAGAGAACAATGCAAGAGAGACATCGCTTAGTCTCGTGTGAGATTCGGGATAGTGCTTAGTCCCATGCAAAGTGAAGGCAATGCTTAGCCTTATGCAAGTGGGAGGCAAGGCTTAGCCTCATGCAAGGCTCGGGACAGGGCTTAGTCCCATTCAAGGAGAAGGCAGTGCTTAGCCTTATGCAAGATTCAGGACAATGCTTAGTCCCATGCAAATAGAAGGCAGGGCTTAGCCTTATGCGAGTGGGAGGCAGGGCTTAGCCTCATACATGGTGGAGACAGAGCTTAGTCTCATGCAAGGTTCGGGACAATGCTTAGTCCCATGCAAATAGAAGGCAGAGCTTAGCTTTATGCAAGTGGGAGGCAGGGCTTAGCCTCATGCAGGATTTGAGACAAGCTTAGTCTTATGCAAATAGATGACAGAGCTTAGCCTTATGCAAGGTGAAGGCGATGATTAGCCTTATGCAAATGGGGAGGCCGGGCTTAGCCTTATGCACGATTGAGATAGAGCTTAGTCTCATGCAAATAAAAGGCAGAGCTTAGCCTTATGCAAGGTTCAGGACAATGCTTAGTCCTATGCAAATAGAAGGCAGGGCTTAGCCTTATGCGAGTGGGAGGTAGGGCTTAGCCTCATGCAGGGTGGAGACAGAGCTTAGTCTCATGCAAGGTTCGGGACAATGTTTAGTGCCATGCAAAGAGAAGGCAGTGCTTAGCCTTATGCAAGATTCAGGACAATGCTTAGTCCCATGCAAATAGAAGGCAGAGCTTAGCCTTATGCAAGATTCAGGACAATGCTTAGTCCCATGCAAATAGAAGGCAGAGCTTAGCCCTATGCAAGTGGGAGGCAGGGCTTAGCCTCATGAAGGATTGAGACAGAGCTTAGTCTCATGCAAGGTTTGGGACAATTCTTAGTCCCGTGCAAAAAGAAGAGTAAAAGTGCGGTATTCTTAGTTGATAATGTATTTCATTCATACTGATTGTGTCGTTGCGGCGGTGTTTATCATGATGACATAGTCCTACATTCAAAGAAAATTTTGTGAGTTTTGCAGGGGAGGTTGGTTCACGCATTTGTTTGTTCGATTTGCTCTGCTCCGTCTGAAGATCCTGTTCAAACTATTGGGGTAGCGTTTGCTAAAGTAGAGTTTCAAACGCATACATGTATAATTTTCAAAGACATAGTAAAGTATAGTTTAGAAATTAGTTAGAGGAACCAGTGACTGTGACACGATCAGAGACATCGCGACTTCTTCTGCCATTGAATTTTGAGGGACCTCCTCAAAATTCTGCCATAGTTAACCAGATGACCTTTCTGCTCTATATGCTGCGATTGACTGAACTTGCTTCGGAATTTTGAGAGTCCTCCTCAAAATTCTGCCCTAGTTTCTGATTGTTGGGAAAATAGAAATTTTGTTGAATTGTGACCGAACCCACATGGATGCCTATGTATCCCCTCTTAAACGGGAATCAGGTCGAGCGTAGTTCAATTTACATCATGTAGAGGAACATAAAAATGATTTACACATAATATCTCTTGACTGCGTCTGAGTTGATTGGCTTTGGCCAGATTTCTCTGCCCATCTCTTCTAGTATGAGTGCTCCTCCTGTCAGTACTCTGTGAACCATGTAAGGACCTTGCCAATTGGAAGAGTATTTCCCTTTTGCTTCATCTTGATGCAGGAAGATCTTTTTCAGCACTAGTAGCTGCCCCGGTGTGAGCTGTCTCGGCTTGACTCTTTTGTTGAAGGCTCTGGACATTCTGTTTTGATAAAGTTGACTGTGAAACACTACATTCATCCTCTTTCTGTCTATGAGGGATAACTGCTCATAGAAGCTCCTTATCCATTCTGCGTCGCTGAGCGCATCTTCCTGTATGATTCTCAAAGAAGGAATTTCTACCTCGGCGGGGGTGACAACTTCGGTACCATAAACCAGCAAATAGGGAGTTGCCCAGTTGATGTGCGGACTGTCGTACGATATCCAAGTAAGGCAAATTGTAATTTCTCGTGCCATTGCTTGTGATTCTTACATTTTCCTCAGTATCTTCTTGATGTTCTTGTTGGCAGCCTCCATGACTCCATTCATTTGAGGTCTGTATGCTGTGGAATTCTTGTGCTTGATTTTGAAAATCTCATACATGGATTTAATTAGATCACTGTTGAGGTTGGTGGCATTGTCGGTGATGATGGACTCTGGAACCCCGAATCGGCAAACAATTCAATCGCGAACAAAATCCGCAATGACCTTCTTAATCACAGCTTTGTAAAATGCAGTCTCAACCCATTTTGTGAAGTAGTCGATATCCACCAAAATGAACCGGTACCCGTTTGATGCGGTCGGCTCGATTGGACCGATGACATCCATTCCCAAAGCGGCAAAGGGCCAAGGTGAGCTTGTTGCATTAAGCTCGTTCGGTGGCACTTTTATCATATCTGCATGTACTTGGCATTGGTAGAATTGTTGAACATACCGGATGTAATATGTTTCCATGGTCATCCAGAGATAACCGGCCCTAAGTATTTTCTTGGCCAAAACAAAGCAATTCATATGCGGGCCGCAAGTTCCACCATGTATCTCCTCGAGCAACTTAGAAGCTTCCTTTGCGTCGACACACCTTAATAGTCCTAGATCAAGAGTTCTTCTATATAGGGTTCCTCCACTGTGGAAGAAATTATTGGACAACCTCCGAAGCGTGCATTTCTGAGTATGCTCCGGGTACTCTCCTTTTGTCAAATACTCTTTGATGTCGTGGAACCAAGGTTTTCCATCCACTTCCTCTTCAACGTGAGCACAATATGCCGGCTGATTATGGATCCTTACTAGAATAGGATCGATGAAGTTCTTGTCTGGGTGCTGTATCATTGATGACAAAGTAGCCAATGCGTCAGTAAACTCATTCTGAATCCTGGGGACGTGCCGAAACACTATCTTCGTAAACCTCTTCTTTATTTCTTGCACATGATGCAGATATGGAAATATCTTGGAATTCTTGGTAGCCCATTCTCCTTGTACCTGATGCACAAGCAAATCTGAATCGCCGATCACTAGTAGTTCCTGAATGTTCATATCAACAACCATGTTGAGCCCTAATATGCAAGCTTCATATTCCGACGTGTTGTTGGTACATGGGAATCAGAGTTTTGCAGACATTGGATAATGTTGACCAGTTTCTGATACCAAGACGGCTCCAATGCCGATTCCTTTGAAGTTCGCCGCTCCGTTGAAGAACATTCTCCAACCGTCGTAGGCTTCAACAATGTCTTCTCTTACGAACAATACCTCTTCATCGGGAAAATACATTTTCAAGGGTTCGTATTCTTCTCTCACAGGGTTTTTCACAAGGTGGTCTGCCAATTCTTTTCTTTTGACCGCCTTATGAGTTACATAGACGATGTCGAACTGACGCAGCAAGATTTTCCACTTAGCCAACTTTCCAGTAGGCATGGGCTTTTGAAAGATGTATTTCAGAGGATGCATTCTTGATATGAGATATGTTGTATAAACACAGAAGTAATGTCTTAGTTTTTGAGCTATCCAGGTTAATGCGCAGCAGGTGCGTTCCAGCAGAGAGTACCGTGCTTTATAAGATGTGAACTTCTTACTCAAGTAATAGATGTCCTACTCCTTTCTCCCTGTCTCATAATGTTGTCCTAGAAAACAACCGAAAACTCCGTCTAATACTGCAAGGTAGAGTAGTGGTGGTCTACCTGGCTCTGGCGGGACTAAGACTGGTGGTGTGGCCTTGATTTTGTCAAAATCCTTTGACAATCTTCGGTCAAACTAGTTGCAGCGTCCTTCTTCAGCATCTTGAAAACCGGCTCACGTATTACTGTGGACTATGCTATGAAACGATTGATGTAGTTGAGGCGTCCAAGAAAATTCATCACATCTTACTTTTTGGTGGTGGTAATTCTTGGATGGATTTGACCTTTGACGGATCCAATTTATTCCCCGGCGGCTGACGATGAACCCCAATAGCTTTCCGACAGGAACCCCGAATGCACATTTTTCGGGATTTAGTTTCAGGTTGTTCTTCTTCAGTCTGTCGTAGAATTTCCTCAAGTCCTCTATATGATCTGTGACCTTCTTTGATTTAATGATGACACCATCCACATATACTTCTATCTCTTTGTGTATTATGTCATGAAAAATAGTTGTCATGGCCCTCATGTAGGTGGCCACAACATTCTTTAGACCGAATGACATCATCTTGTAACAGTACACCCCCTCATGGTGTAATGAAGGCTATTTTCTCAGCGCCCTTATCGTCCATCCAGATTTGATGGTAACCAGCAAATCAATCCACAAAAGAGTGGAGTTCATGCTTGGCACAATTGTCGATCAAGATGTGTATATTCGGCAGTGGGAATCATCCTTTGGGCTGGCTTTGTGGAGATCCCGATAATTGACGCAGACTCTGACTTTCCCATCCTTCTTTGGAACTGGCACAATGTTGGCTAGCCAAGTTAGATATTCAACTACCCTGAGGACCTTGGCTTTGATGTTCTTAGTAACTTCCTCCTTGATTTTCAGGCTCATATCTGGCTTGAATTTCCTGAGTTTCTACTTCACTGGCGGACACATTGGGTTTGTGGGAAACTTGTGAGCCACAAGTGATGTGCTTAATACGGTCATATCATTGTATGAACATGCAAAGATGTCCTAATATCCTTTCAAGAATCTAGTGTATTCTTCTTTCTCTGACGGTGACAAGTGGATGCTGATGCGGGTTTCCTTGACGGTTTCAGAATCTCCCTGGATGACTATATCCGTTTCGTCCAGCTTGGACTTGGTCTTGTTCTCAAAATCTTCTACCTCTTTGACAATATCCTCATGTATTACATCTTTCTCTTTTGAATCACTTTTCTTTTGTTGCGTTGCCTCATTACATGTCACAATTGCCGGTTCATCAAGATAGGAAATAGTAATGATGTAAAGATAAAGATATAAAAGAAAAGTAGTAATAAAACATCAAGCCATTTAAAGCATCAGACAAAAATGATTTTCAATAACTCAAATAACATTTTTGGAACATTGGAAATACTATTTAAAATATAAATGCGAAAGGGAAATCATTTTTTTTAGAAAAGAAAGATAAACAATGCTATTCAGCCTTGCTACCTCGGGACTCGTCGGGCCCTCGATGGTCTAATAGTCCAGTTCTTGAGGAATGCTCCTCTCTCCACAACTTGGATAGTAGGGTCTTCCTCCTCCTCCTCCTCTATGATTACACAACAGTCCATGTCATCATCTTCCAAGAACATATTCCTTAATGCCGCCAATGTTTCTTCTTCCTCTGATCCCCATATGATATCGGCATGATGGAAGGTCTAACTCAAATGTGGCACGGGTGGCTCAAGAGGGTAGTATGGACCTCACCACGGTGGTGACTAGTTTCGATATTCTTGCCATGTGTACTGATATCCCAGCCCAAAAGTTGTACCATGGCGCTTCGGCTGTATTGGCTTGTATGTACCCTAAAGATTTTTACCTAGCCCCTTGCCGGGCTCGTACACTCTCCATGCTAGCATGCTTTCTATTTTGCTACTCCACCAATTATCTTTCTCGATCGCGTTAACATGCTCAATGCGGTGGTAGGTGTCTCCACCTAACTTTCTCATGTCTTCAACCACCGGAATATTTTGACTGGTGTAAATGGGGTTGCTCCCATCTCCATAGATGATTACTTCTTGATGGTTCACGCGAACTTCACAACTTGGTGTAAAGTAGATGTTATAGCCCTATCGGCATGTATCCATGGTCTTCCTAATAACAGATTGTAGGAGGCGGATACATCCAGTACATGAAATTCAACATCAAACCAGGTAGGACCCATCTGCAAACGGAGATTAGTTTATCCGATGGTAGCCCTTTGAGACCCGTCGAATGCTTTAACATTCATAGCTCCTTCTCGTATCTCATGTAGGCCTTTGCCCAACAACAAATGTTGAGGCTGGATCCTCCGTCAATCAGAAATCTGGCAATAAACTTGTCTTCACATTGCACTGTGATGTGCAGTGCCCGGTTGTGATTCAAACCTTCAAGTGGCAGCTCGTCCTCATGGAAAGTGATTTTGTGGCTTTCTAGCACCTCCCCACCATATTGGCTATTTCTCCACCAGTGATGTTGTTGGGCACATATGCTTCACTTAACACCTTCATTAGAGCGTTCCTGTGTGCTCAGAATTTTTAAGCAATGACAGGATAGATATCTGGGCGGGAGTTTTCTTCAAGTGATCAACGACGGAATACTCCCTTGCATGTACCTTCCTCCAGAGGTCATCTGGACTAGTCTCAATAACGGGTGGTTTGCTGGAAGCCTGCTTACTAGTTTATCGCAAATGTTCCGGTGTATAAATCCTTCATGTCCTGGTCATTCATTGTGCAACGCCGGATTCTTCCATTTTCACTTTTCCCTTTCTTCTAGCCTCAACCACATAATCCCAAGGTACATCATTGGAAGTGAAGGGTGGCGTGGTTGACACCGTCACTGTGAAGGGTGTGGCTACTTCCGCCTCGAATGGAATAGGTGTGGCTGCACGCGGGGTTATTTCTACCTCAAAAGTAACTGATGCGGTTACCTTAACCTTAACCTTAACCGGTGGCTGTACTTGCACCACAATAGGATTGAGTGTGACTGCAGGTTACTTAGGGTCGTCACCTTCACGGATAAGCCAAATTGATCCCTTCGCCCCTATGATTTGGGAGGGGTTGTTGCGGACGTTGGGTGAGACTTCCTTCGCATGTATGACCTTATTATCAATCAATGTCTGGATCTTGTCCTTCAATGTGCGACACTCGTCAATAATGTGTCCTTTCATACCGGAATGGTATGCACAGGTTTTATTTGGATTTACCCATTGAGATGAGTTCTCCATTGCAACAGCGGGAACAAGGGTGACATATCTAGCAACTTTCAACCTTTCGTACAATTGGTCAATGGGTTTATCAATGTCGGCGTACTGTCTTGGTGGTTTGCGGTAAAAATTAGGCCTGGGTTTTGGTAATTTGGACGAGTTGAAGGTGACAGATAGTAGGATGGTTGGGAGTTATAGGTATGGTAGGAAGTAGCGGGTTGGGAATATCTGGGAGGTGATGGTTGATATGTGGGTGGAGGTGTCTGGTACACAAATGGAGTTTCCGGACCTTGGGCAACCATTATTGTTCCCACTTCTTTCTTCTTTGATATTCCACCTGATAGCAATGCTTTGTGCATGGCCTGCAATGCCTCAAAATTCGTCACCATCCCTCTTTTAATACCTTCTTCGTTCCTTTCTCCAAGTTTGACGATATCAGAGAACTTATGGTACTCAATAACCATTATCCTTTCATAATACTGCGGATCTTGTGCCCTGACAAAGAACTTGTTCATTTGTTCTTCATCTAACGCCGGCCTGACCTTGGCTGCTTTCGACCTCCACCGAGTAGCATACTCACGAAAAGTCTCGGTTGGCTTCTTCTTTAGGTTTTGTATATAGAAGACATCCGGTGGATTTTCCGTATTGAATCTGAACCTGGCTATGAATCTGATGCCATGCTCACCCAATTGGCCCACTTCTTGGGATTCTAGCTTATATACCAGGACAGGGCATCTCCAGTAAGACTTCTCATGAAGAGCTTCATGCGAATCCTTTCATCTTTTTCGACCCCTACGAACTTGTCACAATAAGTTCTTAGACGAACCTTGGGATCACCTTTTCCATCAAACATTTTGAACTCGGGAGGTTTGTAACCCTCCAGCAGTTCCACATTTGGCTGTATACATAAATCCTCATAATTCAGACCTTCTATCCCTTTACCTCCTTCAACACCCTAAACTCTACGTGTCAACTTCTTGAGCTCCTTAGCCATGTTCTTGATGAGCAGGTCCTTCTCGATAGATTGTGGTGTATAGGAGATTATTTGAGTGGAGTGAGGTAGGGTTTCCATGTATATAAGGTTGTTCTAGTGAATGCCAAGAGTTTGGGTATAATGATGATCATTGGTTGAGTTTTGGGGTTCTGGGATAATTTGTGGGGTATTTTGAGGAGTGTGAGAGGAGGGAGAGGTTGAATTTGAGGTGGGGTTGCAGTGTGAGGTGTAGGAGGGTTCTGCGGGCATTTGTTGGGTGTCTTCTGAGGTGGTACAAGGTTCTAGGTGTTTGGGTGATTGATGTCTAGGATGTTGAGTGTGATGGGGAGGTTTGCCAAGCTACGAACCTGCTCAAGCTCACCCTGACGTTCGAGTATTTTCTGCTTAAGTTATGAAACCACATAATTTGGGGCTTGAGCACCCCGACCATCGGAAGTTTCTGTATTATCAACATGTGCATTATTGTCCTTTCTGATGTCGTTCATGTCATCCTTTTTTGCTTTTCCTTTGCCTTTTGGTGGACTAGGAGGAGGAGAAGGTGGAAGGCCTCTGGATCTTGTATGATAAGCTGATGATGCCAGTATGCGTGAACCAACCTTGGGGAATGGAAATAATCAAGAAAGAAAAAACAAAAAGGTAACCAAGTTAGTAAGAGTTATGAAAAGAGTGTTTGCAATATTTAAACACATATTGCGGAAATGTAAATTCGTGTCCTAATTTTGGAGCCTCGTTTTGCCCGAGGTAGGCCTAGAGACAGGTTGATTTGGAGAACTTAAGTGCTAATAACTGCATCATTTCATTAATGTAAAGATAGATGAATCTAAAATGACACTAAGATAAGACAAGATAAGTCACTACGGGCACTTGGCCTTATTACATTTGATAAAGCAAATATATCTACTCTACTTGGTCCCAGAAGGACCTTCCTCGGGCTTGATCTTCCTGGCTCCATCGATCAAGTTCCCCAGTTCGCGCATGCCCAATAACAAGTATACCCTTGCTAGATTCCCTCCTTCGCTTCCTTCAGCATTCTGGCAGTCGGCGACTCTCTTCCTTTCATTAGATTTGATAGCCAATTCCCTCCACTCATTGATTAGTTTCATATCTGTCTCGTGTATATCCAGATGCTCGGCCTCGGAGCATGAATACTTTTGCGCAGTTTGTTGTATTTCATTTGGGCCTCAGCAGCTTCGTCTATGACCCTATTTCCCCGACCGATTCCTGGCTCAACTATCCCTGCTAGGCTGTCTTCCAAGCATGATACGTAAAAGCGTACATGCACTGAGTGATACCTGTCTGGCTCGATGGTGTCCTTTTCTACAATAATCTTTGAGTGCCACATATGATGCACTTCACACTTGTATGGGATGTCGTCATCCTGAAAATCTGCCTGGTTATGACTCATTTTAGCCACCCGCGGTATGATCTGCTTCCTGCCTTCCTGTCTCATCATTCTGATGGGAACATATAGGTATATACCTCTTAACCCGATCAACGCCAAGTGCGGAGCGTCCCTGGATCTGATGATGAACTCGTTAGTGGGGAACTATTCGAACATCCATTGGACCTAATCCTTAGTCAAATTGTTGAAAACTTACACCCATTCTATAGCACTTTCTGTATGAGCAAACCTATCCGGGATGTAAGTAATTCTCTTAGGGTGATGGAAAGCTATATGATCATTCCACGTCCTTCGTGGAAACTCTTGACGTTATCGACCTTTCTGGAGATGCTCCAATAACCAAACCTGTAGTAGCAGATTACAACCCTCAAAGTGTTTGAACCCTTTCTGGCAGCGGTCCAAGGCCCCGTATATGTCAGCTATGATCATAGGGACAATGGTATATGTTTGCCCCTCAATTCCTTCCATTAAAGTTTTGCCTACCATAGCCAGTCAGGTGTGAATTATGTCCCCTTATGTTGGGAACACTATCATACCCAGGAAGCAAACGACGAACACGAAAACCCTTCGGTGAATATGACCCAAGGAAGTGATAGAGAATTCATCATGGAAGATACGGTAGGACTTGCTATGACCGTATCGTTCATAGAGGTAGTCAAAGAGTACGTAGGACTTCTTCAAGCACTCTAAATCGTCGTTCTTTTTCAAAACCATCATTTTCAGAAATCCCCTAGCGGCACGGTTTTCTGGCAATAATAAATCGTGACTGTCCCAAGGTAACCCAGCGCATCCCCCTATTTCATTCCAAGAGAGGGGTCATTTCTATGTTTCCAAAGCGAAACGCGGATATTTCACTATCCCAGAACATTATGGCAGCTTCGATCAACATATTATTTGGTTGGATGTCCAACAAAGAAGGAAAATTTCCCAGGACCTTCTTCACATGCTTTTTATGATGACCCAAGAGGTCATTTTATGAAATTAGACCTAATTCTAGGCTTATTAGCCAAAAAAAGACTAATTTTAAATACCTCGATTTGTGTGTGTAGTCAGGACGTGAAACCGAAAAGCCTTTATGTGAATTAGTTGACCTTGATCAACATTTTCGGTAAACGGACCTAGATCTGTGTTTCAACGATCTCGGGAGGTCCGCAGAAAAATATGGGACTTAAGCGTATGCTCGAAATTGAATTCCGAGGTCCCAAGCCTTAGAAAACAATTTTTGAACAAAATTGTTCTGCTGGTTAATTCAAGAAATAAAGAAATGAAATATATGATATCGGGCCCGTATTTTGGTTCTGCATCCCGGAACAAGTTTGTTATGTTATTAAGTCCTATCTGTGAAGTTTCATGAGAATCGGAGTTGATTTGATGTAATTCAGACATCCGGTTCAAAAGTTAGGAATTTGAGTGTTCTTGAGGAAATCTTGAGTTTTAAGGCTAAATCTGTAGATTTTGATGTTATTTTGATTAATTGACCACACGAACAAGTCCGTATGATGTTTTTAAACTTGTGTGCATGTTTGGTTTGGAGCCATGAGCGCTCAGGTGAGTTTCGGGTAGGCTACAGAGTGTCTAGACTTAGAAAAATGCCCCAACAGCTGAACATCTGGTGTGCAGGCCTCAGATCTTGCAAATGCGAGGCCGGGCTTCGCAATTGCGAAGTCAATGGCCAGCCTCAGATCTCGCATTTGCGAGGTCTTGGGTCGCAAATGCGAAGGACCCCCCAGTCGCAAATGCGAAGCCTTGCTCTCATTTGCGATATTTTTCCGGAAAGCTCAGGGTTCGCAAATGCAAACTCCAGTTCTTTTTCAATTTTCTCAAACCCTAAACCTCCATAGGCGGTTTTTCAAAGACCCAAACTTATCCAAATCATTGGTAAGTGATCTCAAACTTATCCAAATCAATTGTAAGTGATCTCAAACTTATCTCATTCAATTCATAAAAGCTTTGAACAAGATTACAACCAAAATTCTAGAGTTTTCATGGTAAAAATCGGGTTTTTGGGTAGAACTTATGATTCTCAAAATTTGGGGAACTGGACCTCGAATTGAGGTCGGATTTCAATACCAATTGTATATCCGGGCTCGGGGGTTATTGGGTAAACGAGTTTTGGTCAGAACCTCGAGTTTAGACCAAGCAGGTCCGGGGTCGATTTTTGAATTTGGACAAGAAAACATAGGAGAACCATTGTTTTTCAATAAATTTGATTCCTTTAGGATATGATTGATAACATTGAGACATTTATGATTATATTCGAGCGGATTAGAAGAAAATTCTAAAGGAAAGGCAGTACTAGAACAATGAATTGCTTGTGAGATCGAGGTAAGTGCTTGGTTTAATCTTGACTTGAGGGAATAGAAATCCCCACTTAATTGTTATGTAAAATTGCATGTGTGTGGTGTATAGGTGAGGTGACGAGTATCTATGCACCACCAAATTGTCTGCTAACCATGATCCCTTCCCCGTTTCCAATTTAATTGATTCATGTCTTAATTATTTTATGTTCTTTGTTATTTCTATGACTACTTGGTTTTGTTAATTTGTTGTTAAGTCTTGTTGCAATTATTTTGGAAAAGTATTGATTATTTCCTTGGTTTCCTTGTGGTACATAAAGGTTGAGCTATTTGACATTGATTTATGATATATATATATATGTTTCTATTGGTTTCATTTTGAGATAATATTGAAGAATTTATGAGAAATGTCGTTCACTGTTTATCATTATTGTGACAAAGGTATTGTGAAAGGCTTGGCCTGAATTGTGAAGATTTGTAAACAAACTGATATGATATGTCTGGTGGAAGCGGGTTGCACGCCGCAACTAGGAGTGATAAGGGTGGACATGTGGGATCGGGTTGCACGCCCCAACAGGAGTAATAAGGGTGATATATATGTAGGGATGAGCAATAAGGGTGGACAGGTGGGAGCGGGTTGCACGCCGCAACAAGGAGCAATAAGGGAGGACACTTATGATTTATTGATTTTAAAAAAAAATAAAGATTTGAAAACTTACTGTTGAACTTTACTATTTTTTATAATTTGCACTACTTTTATTTTAAAGTTAAAGTTTGGAAATTTGGAAACTTACGTGATAATTGATTATAGTTGAGACCTGGAAAAGTGGTTGAGTATTTTAAATTGTTGCTACAATTATTGTTTGTTTGTTTTAGAATTTCCATTTTGCTTTATTTTATATTGTTCACAGGATATATTGTTAATGCCCCGTCGTAGCCTCGTCACTACTCTATCGAGGTTAGGCTCGGCACTTACTGTGTACATGAGGTCGGTTGTACTGATACTACACTCTGCAATCTTTTGTGCAGATCCAGGTACCGGTCAACGTTAGGAGATCTTAGTAGCCGACATTCATCCTTTCGGAGACGAGGTAGATCTGCTGGCGTCCGCAGATTCCTGGCATCTTCTCTCAGTTTTATAGATACTGTTTTATCACATTTGAAACAGTTATATTATTACTTTCAGCCCGTTATTTGTGGTATTCATTGTGGTTTGTGAGTTGTGACACCAGACCCTGGGATAGTCTTATTGTTATTTATTTAGTTAGAGGCTCGGCTTAATTATTCATTTATTATTTCATTCGTGAACTTACGCAATGGATGTAATAAAGTTTAGTTTATTTTGAATTGTTTTGTTCTAGTTGAATAGATTTAATGGAAATTAATTAAATAAGTTCTAACATAGTCTTGCCTAGAAAGTGTGATGTTAGGCTCCATCACGATCCCTAAGGTTGGGAATTCGGGTCGTGAAAAGTTGGTATCAGAGCACTAGGTTGCTTAGGTCTCACAATTCACAAACAAACTTGGTAGACTCTAAAGGATCGGTACAGAGACATCTGTACTTATCTCTAAGAGGCTATGTGGTTAGGAACAATTTCACTTCTATTCTACTCTATCGTGCGGATTTATTCTACCATTGATGATCGAATTTGTATATTCTTATCCTCTCACAAATCTCGACAACATGCAAAACGTCTACAACCGAACAAGGAATGGAGCCCCAATGATAGCTACGATTAGGGAAAGAGGGAGAGGCAGAGCTCAGTCTAGGGATCGAACATTAGAACCTATTGTAAAGCCTCAAGTGGATCTAGAAGCGGAGGTTCTAGCTCAGTCGGTACATGTTGGACTAGTTCATATTCCAGAAGGATTTATAGCTACTCCAGTGTTGCAGGATGCACTAGTCCGTTTATTGAGGCCAGACAAGTTCACCAAACTATTTCCACTCCATTTAAGTGGTACATCTTTTGAGGACCCACGTGATTTTCTTGACCGCTGCTATGGAGTATTGCCGAACATGGGAATGGTTGAAAGAATTGGGGTTGACTTATATGAGCTGTGAAGCTTAACATTGTGGATTATCAGACATTGTGACCTATGACTTCGTGCCAAGTGGGGAAGTCCACTATCAAGGTATATACTGTGGGGTCATATGTTATATCGGTTTTGGCCTGGGATGTATAAGGGCAGAGATTTTGCAAGAGATAAAGTTGGGACTTGCGGTATGTATGCCTCCTTAATAACCATATACCTCAGTACCAAAGAAGTTATATAACCAACTTTGAACCTACAGAAGGTCTACTCAGTGTGGAAGTCACGGTTGCGGATTTTGGGATGCTCCAGAGGGAGTACAGTGGTTGACGAGCTTTTAGATTATGTGGTTCGTGCCAAGATTTATCTGTATAAGAGATCTACTTTTGTTATCATTGTGCATCAATAGGTATAAGATTTACCCCAAAGAATAACGATGAGTATATAAATAAATGGGGTAGCTCAGCAGTGTTTAGTCAACATAGTAAAGAAGAAATTGGCCACCGGTGTTTGTGGCAAGCCTACAAAGAGGACGACCAGCTATTGAAACATCAACTGCTTGACTCAGTTCTCATAACGCTTTTCAAAGAGTTTGTTTCTCGTACTTTCCATAATGTGTGGCGCATAGGGTTTGAACGGCTACGTCGGGTCACTACAACGGTGTCAGAATATGCCATAAGGTTTGATAAGTTAGCCCGTCATACTCCTGCTTCGTTTCATATATCCAGAGAGCAAGTCCACAGACTCATTAAAGGACTCAATTATGATCGTAAAAAAAAATTGTACGACTCAGGGCAGGTTGATACTTTATTTTGGCTAGTAACAGAAATTGTCTTAGACTTGGGAGAGTCATATTTCATCAGAGCACTCAGGCTACGTGCCCCATTGCAATTACAAATCGACTTTCATAACTAGCCAGGGGAAAAGGGCTTGGAATGTGGAAGGCGTAGGTCAGACTCCTAGAGGTGGAGACCTAGCATGTTGATATATTTTCTATGATATGGCTGAGGTCGTTACATCAAATGATGTCATTACAAGTACAATCTTTAGTTATTATAAAGGGATAATTTCCTTAACCTGATTCAATTATGAGTATCTAGGAAAGTCCTCCTAATATGCTCCATTCTGGGTGAGCTTTGTAACTCTGAAATCTACTTATGTGAATACTTGTATTGAGAAATTCTATGGAGATAGCTATGTCTATCATTAGGTGTTGTAATTTTGTTTAACGGAAATATTTAAAAGAAGAAAAGGGAATGTTTCGAGTGGCACGATGTGCATCTTACTTGTGATTCAGAGCCGAGGGAGAGATCCTTACATTTTAATATGATTTGGTATGTTTAAATCGGGCTACGAGCCGTGATGGAAGTTATATAAGGACGAGATCCTTGTGATGAAAATTCTTGTGTTTAAATTCTCCCTTGTGAAATTAAATTTTTTACTATAAGTACCAATATGGAGTCATGCATGTTGGGTCTATTTGAATATTTTTGTATAGAATTTATCTGTGCATAATTTGCCAAATCCGTGTTATAATTATTGAGCTTTGACCTATGAGGTAGGGGCCCCCATGTGACATTAAATGAGACACGTTAATTCGGGTAAGTAATTATGAGGTTTCCATGCATGCGTGTCTCGTAATCAGTATTGTGAAGGTTTGTAAGGAGATTATTGCTAATGTGAAGCTATTTGATAATTCTGTAATTGACTATGAACAACTATTAAGAAAATGAAGGCAGTCAAGAACTGGCCTAGACCCACTTCAGCCACAGAAATCAGGAGCTTCTTGGGTTTGGAAGGCTACTACCACCGTTTTGTGGAGGGGCTCTCATCTATAGCAGCCCCAATGACTAAGCTGACTCAGAAAGGTTCCCCATTCAAATGGTCGAACGAGTGTGAGGTGAGCTTTTAGAAGCTCAAGACAGCCTTGACTTCAGCACCGGTATTGGTGTTACCATCAGGTTAAGGGCCTTTTACAGTGTATCGTAATGCTTTCCGAGTTTGACTTGGAGAAGTATTGATGCAAGAATGGTAGGGTGATTGCATATACGTCTTGGTAGTTGAAAAGTCATGAGAAGAATTATCCTGTCCATGACTTAGAGTTGGCAGCCATTGTTCATGCATTGAAGATTTGGAGGCACTATCTCTGTGGTGTGCCGTGTGAGGTTTTCACAGACCATTGCAGCCTCCAGTACTTGTTCAAGCAAAAGGATCTAAATTTGAGGCAGCGGTGATGGTTAGAGTTATTGAAGGATTATGATGTCACTATATTGTATCATCCAGGGAAGGCCAACATGGTGGCCGATGCACTGAGTATAAAGGCAGTGAGTATGGGCAGCCTTGCATTTATTCCAGTCGGTGAGAGACCGTTAGCTTCAGACATCCAGAATTTGGCTAATCAATTTGTGAGATTGGATATCTCGCCCAGCAATGTTCTAGCTTGTACGGTCGCTCGGTCTTCCGTATTTAGGTGTATCAGAGATCGGCATGATGATGACCCGCATTTGATGGTCCTTAGGGACACAGTTCGACACGGTGGCGCCAAGCAGGTTATGATTGGAGCTGACACTGTTTTGAGGATGCAGGGTCGTATATGTGTGCCTAATATTGATGGCATTCGTGTGTTGATCGTTGAGGAGGCTCACAGTTTTAAGTATTCTATTCACCCAGCTGCAGCCAAAATGTACCAGGACTTGCGACAACATTATTGATGGAGAAGGATGAAAAAGGACATTGTTGCTTATGCGGATCGTTGTTTGAATTGCCAACATGTAAAGTATGAGCATCAGTGACCCGGTGGTTTGCTTCAGCAGATAGAGATTCCTGAGTGGAAGTGGGAGTGTATCACTATGGACTTCGTTGTTGGACTCCCACGGACTCAGAGGAAATTTGACGCAGTTTGGGTTATTGTGGATAGGCTGACTAAATCAACACATTTCATTCATGTGGCAAGTACTTATACTTTGGAGAGGTTGGCAGAGATATATATTCGAGAGATTGTTCGCCTTCGCGGTGCCGTGTCTATCATTTCTGATCGAGGTACGCAGTTTATCTCACATTGTTTTGGAGGGCAGTTCAGCGTGAGTTGGGTACCCGAGTTGAGTTGAGCACAACATTGCATCCTCAAACGGACGAGAAGTTCGAGAGTACTATTAAGATTTTAAAGGATATGCTCCGCGCTTGTGTTATTGACTTTGGAGGTTCTTGGTATCAGTTCTTGCCGTTAGCGGAGTTTGCTTATAATAATAGTTATCAGTCGAGCCTTCAGATGGCTCCCAATGAGGCACCATATGGTAGATGGTGTAGATCGCCAGTGGGATTGTTTTAGCGGGGAGAGGCTCGGTTATTGGGTACAGACTTAGTTCAAGAGGATGTAGATAAGGTCAAGATTATACAAGATCCACTTCGTGCAGCTCGGTCCAGACAAAAAGAGTTATGCCGACCGTAAGGTTCGTGATGTGACATTCATGGTTGGAAAAAGGGTATTTGTCACGACCCCAAATCTTAACAGGTCGTGATGGCGCCGATCATCGAACTAGGCTAGCCACTATCACATAACTACACATTTATTTTAATAAAATTCCCTCAAAATCATTAATAATATTCCATAGCAAGTATAAAATTTCTCTAAGTCTTTAACAAAGCATAATATAATCTAACAGTCTAAACTATTCCCCAGAACTAGAGTCAACTGATCACGATCATCTAAGAATAATACTAACACTACTAATGTCATAAAACAGTGTCTCAGAACAAAGTACTAAATACTAATGAAGGAAGGGAAATGGAGAAGTTGTAGACGCTGGACAGCTACCTCGAAATCCCGAATGCTGACGATGAACGAACTCAGACGACTACTGCTCAGAACCATTACCTGGATATGCACACAGAGGTGCAGGGAGTAATGATGAGTATGCCGACTCAGTAGTAATGAAAATAAATCAAGTCTGAAGATAAGAAACACATAGTACCAAACATCAATTCACAAATAGTAAAAATATTGAGTCTTAATAAAGTATATATCTAGTACATATGTTTGAAAATTAGTATCCGTAAAAATCCTTTGAACAAGTATATTTTAAAATATTTCTCAGTAAACTCCCAAAATATCAGTGTAAAAGGATGAAATGAATCATATTCAGAACTCAGCAAAATATCATCATAAACCGCCCCTCGGGCCAAATCTTCACTCATAAATAGTCACTCAACACCTAACCATCACTCAGTAACAGTCACTCAACACCTCATAGTCACTCATGCCTCCCAATCTCTTGTCACCGAGACTCGCACTCAGTAGGTACCTGCGCTCACTGGGGGTGTGTACAGACTCCGGAGGGGCTCCTACAGCCCGAGCGATATAAACAAGCCAAATCATGGCATCAATCACTCAGGCTCTCGGCCTCTCTCATATCATAAACATCCTCACGATATTGGCCCTCGGACTCACTCAGTCAGACACTCTCAACATGCCACTCGGGCCATAAATAAACGGGGTTCTCGACCCAAAACAGTATTTCATTTCAAGAAATAATAACTATCAATAAATCAGAGTGTCAAACAATTTATCAGGAAAGGATGAGTGTAAAATCATAATTTCTAAGTGAGGAATATAAGGAAAATAACCCCCAAGGGGTTTAAACAGATCGGCACTAGGCCCCAAACATGGCTTACAGCCCAAATATATATCGAAATATAGTAATACTATTTAACATATGATTCAAAAAAAGTTTCGCAACTCAATAGTTGCCTCAGTAGGAACAATTTCCAAATTGTCAATTCGTGCACGCCCCACACTCGTCATCCAGTGTATGCGTCACTCCAAAACCGTGAAAGGATGTAAAGTCCGGGGTTTTATACCCTCAGGACAAGATTTAAAGACATTACTTACCTCAAACTATCCCAAAAAGCTATTCTGTAACACGCTTAACCCTCGAATCAACTTCCGAGTGCTCCAAATCTATCAAGTTTAGATTTTTCACATCAAATTATGCTAGGGGAATGAAACCCAATCGAAAAATATCAACTTTATGCACAAATCCCGAAATTAGCCAAAACCCGACCCCCGGGCCCACATCTAGAAACTCGACAAACTTTATACCAAAACGATCTTCATCATCTCACGAGTCTGTACATATAAAGAACGCTGAAATCGGAGTCCAAATGACCCCACAAATCACCCCTAGAATGTCTCTTAAGCCCTAGTTACCCCTTTTTCCACTGATTATTCCCAATTAAACACTACTAATTAGTTCCTTAATCACATATAATCGAGTTAATAAGTCCAAAAATCTTACCTCAATGATCAACAATCGTTTTCCTCTTCAAAAACCCTCAAAAATCTCGGAACTCGCAACAACAATGGTGAAAAGAAGACTAAAAATCGTTAAGTCCCTTTTTTATACTTTCTGCCCAGGCATTTCGCACCTGCGGCCTTTTTCTCGCACCTGCGATCTGCACCTGCGCTCAAGGGGACCGCACCTGCGGTTTTTCATTAACTAGACAAATTCTCGCACCTGCGGCTCGCAGATGCAGCCAACGCTACCGCTTCTGCGGTTCTTCCTCCAGGACTCAGAAACCCGCACCTGCGACCTTCTTTTCGCTTCTGCGGCTTGCACCTGCGGTCAAATATCCGCAGGTGCGGAAATCACAGTAGCAGAAACACCAGCAGCTGGAAGCTGCATTTTGAACTCCAAAAATTCCCGTTAACCACCGAAATCAATCTCGAGCCCCTCGAGACCCCAACTGAACATACCAACACATCGTAAATGATCATTCAAACTTATTTTCCCTCTCGGAAAACCCAAAATAACACCGAAACAACCTATGAACTTTGAAATTCCTAAATTCCACCAACAATGCCAAAACCAACCAAAACACATCCGATTGACCTGAAATTTTGCACACATATCCGAAATGACATTACGAACCTGTTCCAACTGTCGGAATTCCATTCCGACCCCGATAGCCTATTTTCCACTGCCAACTGGAAATCACAAAAAAACGAACTTTCGCCAATTCAAGCCTAATTCTACACCGGACATCACAAAAATATTCCGAACACACTCCTAAGTCCCAAATCACCTAACTAAGTTGTCCGAGCCATAAAATCCGTGTTTCGAGGTCGATTACCAATAAGTCAACTCCTAGTTGACTTTTCCAACTATAAAGCTATTTCTAGAGACTAAGTGTCTTAATTCTCACTACAACCATTCTGAACCTGAGCCAACCGACTCTAACATAGCATAAACAGTATGACCAACATATGAAAGACAAAAACAATAATAATAATGCAGATCCTACGGAACAACTGGCCGGGTCGTTACATTCTCCCCCTCTTAAACAAATGTTCGTCCTCAAACGGGTCTAGAAATATACCTAGGGTCTCAAACAAGTGAGGATATCTGCTCTGCATCTCCCGCTCGATCTCCCAAGTAGCCTCCTCCACTGGCTGACCTCTCCACTATACCTTCACTAAAGCTATATCCTTAGACCTCAACTTCCTGACTTGACGATCCAAAATGGCCACTAGCTCTACCTCATATGACATATCATCCTCGAGCTGAACTGTGTTGAATTCTGAAACATGAGACGGGTCACCATCATACTTCTGGAGCATCGACACATGGAATATCGGATGCACACTCGATAATATGGGTGGGAAGTCAAGTCTATAAGCCACCTCTCCAATCTTCTGAAGCACCTCAAAAGGACCAATAAACCGGGGACTCAGCTTTCCCCTCTTTCCGAACCTCATAACACCCTTCATGGGTGACACCTTCAACAGTACCTTCTCTTCCACCATGAAAGACACATCCCGGACCTTCCGGTCCGCATAACTCTTCTGCCTAGACTACGCCGTGCGAAGTCGCTCCTGAATCAACTTCACCTTCTCCAACGCATCCTGAACCAAATTTGTGCCCAATAGCCTAGCCTCACCGGGCTCGAACCAACCAACCGGATATCTACACCTCTTATCATATAAAGCCTCATACGGGGCCATTTGAATACTATACTGGTAGCTATTGTAATATGCAAACTCCGCGAGTGGCAGAAACAGATCCCACGAACCCCCAAAATCAATCACACAGGCACGCAACATGTCCTCCAAAATCTGAATAGTCCGTTTCGACTTCCCGTCGGTCTAAGGATGAAATGCAGCGCTAAACTCTACCTGAGTACCCATACCTCTCTGTACGTCCCTCCAAAACTGAGACGTGAACTGGGTACCTCTGTCAGAAATGATAGAAACCGGAACTCCATGAAATCGGACAATCTCCCTGATGTAGATCCCAGCTAACTGCTCCGAAGTATAAGTAGTACTGACAGGAATGAAGTGCGCGGACTTGGTCAGTCGACCCACAATGACCCAAATAGCATCAAACCCCTTCGAAGTCTGTGGAAGCCCAATTACAAAGTCCATGGTGATCCGCTCCCACTTCCACTCCGGAATATCTAACCTCTTAAGTTACCCACCTAGCCTTTGGTGCTCATACCTGACCTGCTGGCAATTGAGACACCGTGCTACATACCCAACAATATCTCTCTTCATCCGCCTCCACCAATACTGTTGTCTCAGATCCTGATAAATCTTTGCGACACCCGGATGGATGGAATACCGCAAGTTGTGGGCCTCTGCTAATATCAACTCTCGAAGCCCCTCCACATTGGGCACGCAAATACGGCTCTGCATCCTCATAACCCCGTCATCACCAATAGTCACATCCCTGACATAACCTCGACGGATGTTGTCCTGCAGAACTAACAAGTGTCGGTCATCATACTGGCGTGCTCTAATCTTATCATAAAGAGAATACCGAGAAGCCATGCTAGCTAATACCCGCGAAGGCTCTGACAAATCCAATCTCACAAAATGACCCGCTAAATCCTAAACATCAAGTGCCAAAGGTCGCTCTACTGCTTAAAGGTAAGCTAAACTCCCCAAACTCTCGGCTCTGCGACTCAAAGCATTGGCCACTACATTGGCCTTCCCCGGGTGATACAAAATAGTGAGGTCATGATCCTTGAGAAGCTCTAACCACCTCCTATGACGCAAATTCAAGTCCTTCTGCTTCAGCAGATACTGCAGACTACGATGATCGATGAAAATCTCACACTGCACTCCATACAAATAATGGCGCCAAATCTTCAAGGCATGAACAATGGTACTAACTCAAGATCGTGCACTGGATAATTCTTCTCGTGCACCTTCAAATGTTTAGACGCGTAGGCAATCACCCTACCTTCCTGCATCAATACTTCTCCCAAACCAACTCTATAAGCATCACAGTAGACTGTATAAGAACCCAAACCAGTAGGAAAAACCAATACCGGAGCTGTGGTCAATGCTGACTTGAGCTTCTAAAATCTCTCCTCACACTCATCAAATCATCTGAATGGAGCACCCTTGTGGGTCAATCTGGTCAAAGGCGAAGTAATAGAAGATAACCCTTCCACAAAGCGACGGTAATATCCCGCCAAACCAAGGAAGCTCCTAATCTCTATAGTTGAGGACGGTCTGGGCCAACTCTGCACTGCCTCTATCTTTTTCGGATCAACCTGAATACCCTCACTGGACACCACGTGCCCCAAGAAAGCTACTGAACCAAGCCAAAACTCACACTTAGAGAAATTTTACATAAAGCTTCTCCTCCCTTAACCTCTGCCACAACCCTCAATTGTTGAGCATGCTTCTCCTGGCTACAAGAATAAACCAGGATGTCATCAATGAACAGAATGACGAAAGAATCAAGGTAAGGCTGAAACACGATGCTCATCAAATGCATGAACGCAGTTGGGCATTGGTCAACCCAAATATAACTAGAAACTCATAATAACCATATCTGGTCCTGAAAGTAGTCTTCGAAATGTCAGAATCCCGAATCTTTAGATGATGATACCCGGACCTTAAGTCAATCTTGGAGTACACACTAGCTCCTTGAAGATGGTCAAAGAAGTCACCAATACGGGGTAAAGAATACCGGTTCTTCACTATAACCTTATTCAGCTGCCGATAATCAATACACATGTGCATGGAACCATCCTTTTTCTTCACAAACAACACTGGTGCACCCCAAGGTGATACACTAGGCCAAATGAACCCCTTATCTAGGAGTTCCTGAAGCTACTCTTTCAACTCCGGTGGTGCCATACGATAAGGTGGAGTAGAGATAGGCTGGTTGCCTGACACCAAATCAATACCAAAATCAATGTCCCTATCAGGTGGCATGCCTGGCAGGTCTGCAGGGAATACGTCTAGAAAATCACGAACCATAGGAACAGAATCAACAGAAGGAGTCTCACTACTAACATCCCTCACAAAAGAAAGATAAGATTCACATCCTTTCTCAACCATACACTGAGCCTTCAAATAAGAAATCACTCTGCTAGGCACATACTCAATAGACCCTCTCTACTCAACTCTCGGAACTCCAGGCATAGCCAGGGTCACGGTCTTAGCGTGACAATCAAGAATAGCATGCCATGGGGATAACCAATCCATGCTTAGTATCACATCAAAATCAACCATGCCGAGAAACAACAAGTCCACTCAGGTCTCCAGACCCCCAATAGATATCACACACGACTGATATACACGGTCCACAACAATAGTATAGCCAATCGGAGTCGAAATATGAATAGACGTAACTAAAGACTCACGGGGTATACTCATAAAGTGAGCAAAATATGATGAAACATAAGAGTATGTGGAACCAGGGTCAAATAAAGGCAAAGCATCACTGTGACAGACTGAGATAGTACATGTAATCACCGCATTGGAGGCCATGGCATCAGGCCTAGCTGGGAGTGCATAAATATGTGGCTGGCCTCCCCCTGCTCGACCTCCCCCTCTAGGGCGGCCTCTAGCTGCCTGACCACCACCTCTGACTGCCTGGGTAGGTGGTGAAGTAATTGGGGCTGATGTCGAAGGATAAACCCTCTGCTGAGATGAACTACCAGGACGACGAGGACACTGACTCCATAAAAGTACAAACTCCCCACACTCAAAATAACTACCTGGGATGGAGATGGGGACTGAAGGGAACCCCTGCCACTAGAATAGCCACCGGATGGACCATGCATAGAAGAACTCTGGAATGATGATGCTCTTGGAGGAGCTCTAATTTGGAAGTGCACTGAAGGAAGAACATTCCGGATGAGAGCTGCGGGGACCTTGCCCCGAAGATGCGCCACTATAAGCTGGGCGAGCTGGCTGAGGTGGTCTAAATGGACGACCTCTAATGTGCTTAAACTGCCTTCTAGAAGGGGCACCACTAAAGCTACCTGATCCCCGAGGCCTCTTGGCCTCCCTCTCCTCATGCTCCTGCCTGCAAACCGACTCAATATCCCGAGCAATGTCAACAACCTGCTCGAATGCAGCTCCAGACACTCTCTGCTTGGTCATCAAAATCCGGAGCTGATACGTGAGACCATCTACAAACCTCCTGATCCTCTCCCTATCAGTAGGGACTAACTTAGAAGCATGCCGAGCCAACTCAGAAAATTGCATCTCGTACTGTGTAACTGACAGCTCTCCCTGGCGCAGTTTCTCAAACTGCATGCGCTGTTCCTCTCTCTGGGATCGAGGAACATACTTCTCCAAAATGATTGTAGAGCACTGCTACCAGGTGAGAGGTGCTGAACCAACCGGTCTATGCCTCTCAAATGCCTCCCACCAAGTGAAAGCAACACCATCAAACTGAAATGTAGCAAACGAGACCCCACTGGTCTCCAGAATCCCAGCAGTACGGAGTATCCTCTGACACTTATCCAGAAATCCTTGGGCATCTTCACCCTCTGTGTCGCTGAAAGTCGGAGGCTAAAGTCTACTAAACCTCTCCAACCTACGCTGCTTATCCTCGGGCATAGCTGGAACCACATAGCCCTGAACTGGAGCAATTGACCGGACTAGGACTGCCCCCAGTGCCTGAAAACCATGTAAATTGCTAAGGTGTACGGGCAGCTGGAGTCTGAGCGCCTCCCCCGGCCTGAGATGTGGCGGAAGTAGTAGACATAGCAACTACCAGAGCCAAACTGGTACACACTGTCAAGATCTGAGACAGGGTCTCCTGAAGACCCGGAATGACAATAGGCACTACCGGCGCCTGAGCCTGTCCCGCTGGAGCACCCTCGGCGGGAACTTGATCCTGAATAGTAGGGGGATCCACTGGTATTGTCCCGGCTGCTGTACGGGATTGTCCCCTAACTCCACCACGGCCTCGACCCTGGGCCCAGTTGGTGTCTAGTCACCCTGATCCGTAGCGCGTGTCCTCACCATCCTAAATAGTAGGGGGATCCACTAGTAATTAGATTTTTCCTAAGAGTTTTGTAGCCTCTAGAAGATAAGTACCGACGTCTCCGTACCGATCCCCAAGACTCTACTAAACCTGCTCATGACCTCGAGTCCTATGTAACCTAGAGCTCTAATACCAACTTGTCACGACCCCAATCCTAATAGGTCGTGATGGCGCCTATCGTGGAACTAGGCTAGCCACTATCACATAACTACAAATTTCTTTTAATAAAATTCCATCAAAATCATTAATAATATTCCATAGCAAGTATAAAATTTCTCTAAGTCTTTAACAAAGCATAATATAATCTATCAGTCTAAACTATTCCCCAGAACTGGAGTCAACTGATCACGAGCATCTAAGAATAATACTAACACTACTAATGTCATAAAACAATGTCTCAGAACAAAATACTAAATACTAATGAAGGAAGGAAAATAGGGAAGTTATGGAAGTTGGACAGCTACCTTGAAATCCCGAATGCTGACGATGAACGAACTCAGACGGCTACTGCTCAGAACCAGTACCTGGATCTGCACACAGAGGTGCAGGGAGTAATGATGAGTATGCCGACTCAGTAGTAATGAAAATAAATCAAGTATGAAGATAAGAAACACATAGTACCAAACATCAATTCATAAATAGTAAAAATACCGAGTCTTAATAAAGTATATATCTAGCACATATGTTTGAAAATCAGTTTCCGTAAAAATCCTTTGAACAAGTATATTTTAAAATATTTCTCAGTAAACTCCCAAAATATCAGTGTAAAAGGATGAATTGAATCATATTCAGAACTCAAGAAAATATCTTCATAAACCGCCCCTCGGGCCAAATCTTCACTCATCAATAATCACTCAGCACTTCACCATCACTCAGTAACAGTCACTCAGCACCTCACAGTCACTCATGCCTCCCAATCGCTCGTCACTCGGCACTCGCACTCAGTAGGTACCTGCGCTCACAGGGGGTGTGTACAGACTCCGGAGGGGTTCCTACAGCCTGAGCACTATAAACAAGCCAAATCATGGCATCAATCACTCAGGCTCTCGACCTCTCTCATATCATAAACATCCTCACAATATTGGCCCTCAGCCTCACTCAGTCAGACACTCTCAACATGCCACTCGGGCCATAAATAAATGGGGTTCTCGACCCAAAACAGTATTTCATTTCAAGAAATAATAACTATCAATAAATTTGAGTGTCCAACAATTTATCAGGAAAGACTGAGGGTAAAATCATTATTTCTAAGTGAGGAATATCAGGAAAATAGTCCCCAAGGGATTTAAACAGATCGACACTAGGCCCCAAACATGGCTTACAGCCCAAATATGTATCAAAACATAGTAATACTATTTCACATATGATTCAAAAACAGTTTCGCAACTCAATAGTTGCCTCAGTAGGAACAATTTCCAAATTGTCAATTCGTGCACGCCTCACACTTGTCATCCAGTGTGTGCGTCACTCCAAAACCGTGAAAGGATGTAAAGTCCGGGGTTTCATACCCTCAGGACAGGACTTAAAGAAATTACTTACCTCAAACTAGCCCGAAAAGCTATTCTGCAACACACTTTCCCTTCAAATTAACTTCTGAGTGCTCCAAATCTATCAAGTTCAGATTTTTCACATCAAATTATGCTAGGGGAATGAAACCCAATCGAAAAATATCAACTTTATGCAAAAATCCCGAAATTAGCCAAAACCTGACCCCTGGGCCTACGTCTCGGAACTCGACAAACTTTATACCAAAACAATCCTCATCATCTCGCGAGTCTGTACATATAAAGAACGCTGAAATTGGAGTCCAAATGACCCCTCAAATCACCCCTAGGAGGTCTCTTAAACTCAAGCCTTAGTTACCCCTTTTTCCATTGATTATTCCCAATTAAACACTACTAATTAGGTCCTTAATCACATATAATCGAGTTAATAAGTCCAAAAACCTTACCTCGATCATGAACAATCGTTTTCCTCTTCAAAAACCCTCAAAAAGTTCGGAACCCGCAACAACAATGGTGAAAAGAAGACTAAAAATCGTTAAGTCCCCTTTTTATACTTTCTGCCCAGGCTTTTCGCACCTGCGACCTTTTTCTCGCACCTGCAGTCCGCACCTGTGGTTTTTAATTAACCGGACAAATTCTCGCACCTGCGGCCCTGGTGTCGTTCCTGCGGCTCGCAGATGCAGCCAACGCTACCGCTTCTGCGGTTCTTCCTCCAGGACTCAGAAACCTGCACCTTCGACCTTCTTGTCGCTTCTGCGGCTCACACCTGCGGTCAAATATCCGCAGGTGCGGAAATCACAGTAGCAGAAACACCAGTAGTTGGAAGCTGCATTTTTCAACTCCAAAAATTCCCGTTAACCAGGGAAATCAATCCCGAGCCCCTCGGGACCCCAACCAAATATACCAATGCGTTATAAATGATCATTCATAGTTGCACTCTCGGAACACGAAAAATAACATCGAAACACCAAAATCACATCAAATTCAAGCCTATGAACTTTGAAATTCCTAAATTCCACCAAAGATGCCGAAACCAACCAAAACACATTCGATTGACCTGAAATTTTGCACACATATCCAAAATGACATTATGAACCTGTTACAACTATCGGAATTTTATTCCGACCCCGATAGCCTATTTTCCACTGCTGACCGGAAATCACCAATAAACTAACTTTCGCCAATTCAAGCCTAATTCTACACCGGAATTCACAAAAATATTCTGAACACACTCCCAAGCCCCAAATCACCTAACGAAGCAGTCCGAGCCATAAAATCCGCGTTCTGACTATAAAGCTATTTTTAGAGACTAAGTGTCTCAATTCTCACTACAACCATTCTGAACCCGAGCCAACCGACTCTAACACATCATAAACTGTATGACCAACCCATGACAAGACAAAAACAGTAATAATAATGCAGATTCTACGAAATGACCGGCCGGGTCGTTATAGTATTACTTCGGCTGTCGCCCATAAAGGGTGTTATAAGGTTAGGGAAGAAGGGTAAGTTGAGCCCTAGGTACATCGGGCCTTTTGAGATTCTTGATAGACTGGGGGAGGTAGCTTATAAGCTTGCGTTGCCTCCAGGACTATCCTCAGTTCATTCGGTACTCCAGGTATCTATGCTCCGAAAATGTCATGGTGACCCGTCCCACATGTTAGATTTCAGCTCTGTCCAATTGGACAAAGATTTGACTTATGAGGAGGAGCCGGTGGCCATTTCAGACCGGCAAGTTCGGCAATTGAGGTCAAAGATTTATCCTTCAGTTCGAGTGTAGTGAAAGGTCAGCCTGTTGAGGCAGCTACTTGGGAGTCCAAGTCGGACATGCAGAGTAGATATCCCCACTTGTTCGCTAATTCAGGTAATCTTCTATGTCCGTTCGAGGACGAACGTTTGTTTTAGAGGTGGAGATTGTGATGACCCAAGAGGTCATTTTATGAAATAAGACCTAATTCTAGGCTTATTAGCCATAAAAGACTAATTTTAAATACCTCAATTTGCGTGTGCAGTCCGGGAGCGAAACCAGAAAGCCTTTATGTGAAAATATGAAAAATAGTAATTTCTAGAGTTAAAATTTGGATTTAGTTGACTTTGGTCAACATTTTTGGTAAACGGACCCGGATCCGTATTCCGACGATCTTGAGAGGTCCGCAAAAAAATATGGTACTTGGGCGTATGCTCGGAATTGAATTTCGAGGTCCCAAGCCTTAGAAAATAATTTTTGAAGAAAATTATTTTGCTGGTTAATTCAAGAAATAAAGAAATGAAATAATATGTGAAATATATGATATCAAGCCCTTATTTTGGTTTCGAAGCCCGAAACAGGTTCGTTATATTATTTAAGTCCTATCTATGAAGTTTCATGAGAACCGGAGTTAATTTGATGTAATTCAGACATCCGGTTGAAAAGTTAGGAATTTGAGTATTCTTGAGGAAATCTTGAGTTTTGAGGCTAAATTTGTAGATTTTGATGTTAATTTGATGAATTGATCGCACGAACAAGTTCGTATGATGTTTTTAGACTTGTGTGCATGTTTGGTTTGGATCCACGAGGGCTCGGGTGAGTTTCGGGTAGGCTACGGAGTCTAGACTTAGAAAAATACCCCAACAACTGAACATCTGGTGTGCAGGCCTCAGATCTCGCAAATGCGAGGTCAGGCTTCGCAATTGCGAAGTCAATGGCCAGCCTCAGATCTCGCATTTTCGAGGTCTTGGGTCGCAAATGCGAAGGACCCTACAGTCGCAAATGTGAAGCCTTGCTCGCATTTGCGATATTTTTCCGGAAAGCTCAGGGTTCACAAATGCAAACTCCAGTTCGCAAATGCGAGACCTGCAGCCTGTTATATCAGCTTTCTGACGGGTTTTTCACTTCTTTTTTAATTTTCTCAAACTCTAAACCTCCAAAGGAGATTTTGCAAAGACCTAAACTTATCCAAATCATTGGTAAGTGATCTCTAACTAATCTCTTTCAATTCCTAACAACTTTTAACAAGATCACAACCAAAGTTCTAGAGTTTTCATGGTAAAAATTGGGTTTTTGGGTAGAACTTAGGAATTTCAAAATTTTGGGATTTGGATCTCGAATTTAGGTCGGATTCCAATACCAATTGTATATCCAGGCTCGAGGGAGATTGGGTAAACGGGTTTTGGTCCGAACCTCGAGTTAAGACCAAGCGGGTCCGGGGTTGATTTTTGAATTTGGACAAGAAAACATAGGATAACCATTGTTTTTCAATAAAGTTGATTCTTTTAGTCTATGATTGATAACATTGAGCCAATTGTGATTAGATTCGAGCGGATTAGAAGCAAATTCTAAAGGAAAGGCAGTGCTAGAACAGTCGATTGCTAGTAAGATTGAGGTAAGTGCTTGGTTTAATCTTGACTTGAGGGAATAGGAATCCCCACTTAATTGTTATGTGAAATTACATGTGTGTGGTGTATAAGTGAGGTGACGAGTATCTATGCACCACCAAATTATCTGCTAAACATGATCCCTTCCCCGTTTCCAATTTAATTGATTCATGTCTTAATTGTTTTATGCTCATTGTTTTTTCTATGACTACTTGGTTTGTTAATTTGTTGTTAAGTCTTGTTGCAATTATTTTGGAAAAGTATTTGTTGTTTCCTTGGTTTCCTTGTGGTACATAAAGGTTGAGCTGTTTGACATTACTTTACGAGATACATATTGAAGAAGTTATGAGAAATGTGGTTCACTTTTTATAATTGTTGAGACAAAGGTATTGTGAAAGGCTTGGCCTGAATTGTGAAAATTTGTAAATAAACTGATATGATATGTCTGGTGGGAGCGGGTTGCACGCCGCAACAAGGAGCGATAAGGGTGGACAGGTGGGATCGGGTTGCACGCCGCAACAGGAATAATAAGGGTGGACAGGTGGGAGCGGGTTGCACGCCACAACAAGGAGAAATAAGGGAGGACACTTATGATTTACTTATTTTCAATGAAAACAAAGATTTGAAAACTTACTGTTTTACTTTACTATTTTTAATAATTTGCACTACTTTTATTTTAAAGTTAAAGTTTGAAAATTTGGAAACTTACGTGAGAATTGATTATAGCTGAGACCTGGAAATGTGGCTGAGTATTTTAAATTGTTGCTACATTTATTGTTTGTTTATTTTAGAATTTCCCTTTTTCTTTATTTTATATTGTTCACAGGATATATTGTTAATGCCCCACCATAGCCTCGTCATTACCTCGTCGAGGTTAGACTCGGCACTTACTCAGTACATGTGGTCGGTTGTACTGATACTACACTCTTCACTCTTTTGTGCAGATCCAGGTATCGGCCGGCGTTAGGAGATCTTAGCAGCCGACATTCATCCCTTCGGAGACGAGGTAGATCTGCTGGCGTCCGCAGATTCCTGGCGTCTTCTCGCAACTTTATAGATACTGTTTTATCACATTTGAAACAGTTATATTATTTCTTTCAGCCCTTTATTTTTAGTATTCATAGTGGTTCTTGAGTTGTGACACCAGACCATGGGGTAGTCTTATAGTTATTTATTTTGTCAGAGGCTCGGCTTAATTATTCATTTATTATTTCATTCGTGAACTTATGCAATGGAAGTAATAAAGTTCAGTTTATTTGGAAATTTATTAAATAAGTTCTAACATTGGCTTGCCAAGCAAGTGTGATGTTAGGCGCCATCACGATCCCTAAGGTTGATAATTCTTGTTGTGACACTTTTTGTCACTTGATGAAAGATCTTCCCACCAATCTAGAAACAATGGTGGTATACTGCGGACCATACAAAACCTGGGGACTTCGTGCATCATTTTTTTGGAAAACAAGCACGGTTAGGCCCTTTCCCCTCTCCAGATTCGACTATTTATACATCAGTGATTAGCATATTGGCACTCATTTCTCCAAATTACTGCACATATTGTGGTTGGGTCTGTTGGGATTATGGAAACCCCGGTGGACTTTTGGACAAGTCTTTTCTTAAAGGGTTATTATGTGGACAACATATTAACCCTGGCTATGTTTGACCATGATGCATGTACAATTAATCAGAGTAAGGTTTCTATAGAGGTCTAGACCGGTACTCTCAAGCAGAAAACTTGAGGGGGAAAGGCACGGAACCGTCGACTGCACCGCTGATCGACTAGTTTTACCGCAAATAAGCCTTTCCGAATTTAAAGGGTGATATATATGAAGAGCGCAAACACTCATCAAGCGTTTCTATAAGATTGATTACGCACGAGTGGAATATGATGTTGAGCATGATTTATGCACCAGTAAATAGCATGTTGTCATATATTTCCACGTTAAAAATTATAAATGCGGTATTTAATAATTGAAAAGGCATTTAAGAAAGAAAACAAGGAGACACGTCAATTTTTGTAGTGAAGAAAATCACAAATGCTTGAAAATAGGCAATTAAATTCACATAAAGGGGAAAAGGGAAAGGGTGCACACGTATTAGAAGCATTGAAGCATGCTTAAAGACTAATTCACAAAAAACCAAGTTCGTTATTGTAAGAGCCTAAGGGTTATCCCCAGCAGAGTCGACATGTTGTCGCGCCCCCTTTTTTCTTGCGGAGTCCCGGTTTCGATATTTTTGGGACAACTCCCTTCCTTTTGGGACGGGGTATGGGATTGGAAGAGTCGCCACCTAACGGATTAAGGTGTGTTAGGGCACCTAAAGCAAATAACTCATGAAACTAGTTTACGTCACCAGAGATTTAGGTAAGGGCTCGAAATTACCTTGAGGGGAAGGTGTTAGGCACCCCTCAAGGTCCACAACGGCGGGTCCCGGCCAAACTCAATTAAGTGAATTCGTCTTTAAAGGAAAATGAAGCAATTAGACAACTATTATTTTTAAAACACGAATTAAAGGGGGTCCTAAGTTTCTTAGCCTATAGGATCATTTTCATGCAATACTTGGTAACTTTCCCCAAATTGGGGTGTTACGCATAGTATTAGCGCACATGTCATCATCTCCTTTACTACCCAATTACTATCTTTCAGTTATTACCTAAGCGTTCTAATAGCTTCTAGTGCGTACCTTATGTGTGTACTACATGTCCCTTACCTATGGCCTTGGAGGTGTTTAGGACCTCTATTTAAGGTGGTTCTAGACAGACCTATGTTACTAAAATTGAGAAAGCTAAGCGACAAACAAAAATTCAAGTAGGAGTGTCACATAAAGAGCAAATAGGGGCTCATGTTAAATTCCACAAGTAAACATCAAATGCACGCAATTCAAACAGATAGTTTTAATGATTTAAGACCCTATAGGCAGGATATCTAGATGAGCGTAAACAAAATTTAACATAACAATTTTATTAAAGCGAGCAGAGGTAGCTATCAGTGTGCCTACTGGTTTTTGTTAATACTCTGAATCTGAACATATGCCAAGCAAGAAATCACAGTTTTTAGACCCAGAATGCTTAATTACCCTACATGCTTGCCTAAGTGATGACCAGAGCAGAATCCTATAGGCATGGTATCTAAAACTGTTAATTAGACCACAATCTTTAAATCAATTACTGATTTTAATGGGCAGATTTTATCTTTTTAGATCCTATAGGCATGCTTTCTATTTTACAGAATTACTTAACTCCTAGAGGCATGATTCCTAAATGCTGAAACTGATTACAAGTATTATTTCCTATAGACATGATATCTAAATTGCATAAACTGATTTTATATATTCCCTATAGGCATGATATCTAAGTGGACAAAGATGTTAACAAGTTGCCAAGCAAGTTCAATAATTCATACAAAGAAGATCCTATATACATGATCTCTAATGCACAATGAGATTGGAGATATATGGAAGTCCTATGAACATGGATTCTAATGCAGAATTGATAGAAAACCTATGGGCAGGATTTCTAGTATGCCAAAGTGTAAAAGTTTAGGATTACAAATAGTGAGATAAGTTCCTATAGGCATGATTTCTAATGGTATGCATATAAGGAATCATCATAACAACCTATAGGCAAGATTTCTACCCGAATTTGAACAAAGATATATAAAAATCCCTCCTAAGCTTTTACTAATAACCCCATATCTGTTATTACAAGAACTATTATATTATTACAGACCAGTTCTAATGAATTACATAATAAAATCATTATACTATAGGGAGCCTTGGCAGGCTCAATGTTAAGCTGGAGACCAGGACTTCAAGCAAGTCTGAAGTATACAGGTAATCCATCCATGATACACAAAGTAGGCTATAGGGACCAGAACCTTTCTCAAAGAAACAATTTTGTAAAAATTGGGAAGACCAGCCCCAATGTGTCAGAGTTCGGAGGAGTCTCATGGACCCTAGGCACTGCTCACACTGGGGTGGTAGGACCCTAGATGTCACGACTCAAACTGGAGAATCATGACTAGTACCCGGGCCTTACTTGCCGAGCACCAACGTACATTTTATCTAATCTTCTTATTATCTTTAAGGGCCAATAAGATCAATATAAGTGGTAGATATGGATTATGAACACCAAACAATGAAAGATAATGGAATGAACATGGATAACATGGGATAACAACACTGCCAAGAAACTACATATAAGTTAGGAGCTACCACGCTTCCATGAAAGACTATACAACAAAAATCATCCGACAAGGCATACCAAACTACACATAAGAGGACACCTGTCTATGAGCCTCTAAAGGAGCATAACTAATGCAACATAGTCAGAACAGGGTCCCGACATACCCATAGTATCTATACAAAAAATGATACCAAGACCACGGCAAGTCCAGAGAAGGGATCTCGCCTATAACCGCTGAACTGGAAAGCCTACTGTGGTGGGGGAACTGCGTCTACCTGTCTATCAGGACCTGCAGCACGACATGCAGCGTCCACAAATAAAAAGGACATCAGTACGAATAATGTAGTGAGTATGTAAGGCTGGTCAATATAAATATGAACAATAATGTAAAGAGAGGTAGAGAAGATACAACCTGTAACATCTGAGTGCTTCTAAGAGACAATAACATGAAATGCATGATCCATATATATACATAATCTTTTAAGAACATCCGCCTCAGTGGGCATCATCATCAACGTATCAACATCCGCCTCTATGGGCATCATCATCATCATATCATACCCGGCCTCAAAGAGGACTCGGTAAACCCAACTGATCAGTGGTTGCACAATAGGTTCCATATCCGGCCGACTATAGCGCGGCTTGGTAGAGTAATATATATATATATATATATATATATATACATATATATATATATATATATATATATATATATA